>CAUYQU010043092.1:0-15239 GCA_963574635.1 Cheracebus regulus | reverse complement strand
TCACATTCAGGTACACCTATCAAACGTAGATTAGGTCTTTTCACATAGTCCCATATTTCTTGGAGACTTTGTTCATTCCTTTTTACCCTTTTTTCTGTCATCTTGCCTTCTCGCTTTATTTCACTGAGTTGATCTTCGACCTCTGATATCCTTTCTTCTGCTTGGTCAATTCGGCTGTTGAAACTTGTGCATGCTTCGCGAAGTTCTCGTGTTGTGTTTTTCAGCTCCATCAGTTCACTTATATTGTTCTCCAAGTTGTCCATTCTCATTAGCATTTCGTTAAATCTTCTCTCAACGTTCTTAGTTTCTTTGCATTGGGTTAGAACGTGTTCTTTTAGCTCACAGAAGTTTCTTATTATCCACCTTCTGAAGCCTGATTCTGTGAGTTCATCACACTCATCCTCCGTCAAGCCTTGTTCTCTTGCTGATGAGGAGCTACAATCCCCTGTGGGAGGAGAGGCATTCTGATTTCGGGTGTTCTCAGCCCTTTTGCACTGGTTTCTTCCCATTTTTGTGGATTTATCCACCTGTCGTCTTTGTAATTGCCGACTTTCAGATTGGGTCTCTGAATGGACATCCGGCTTGTTGGTGATGAAGTTTTTTCTGTTTCTTAGTTTTCCTTTGGCGGGCGCCCCTTCCCCACAGAGCTGGACCTTCCTGGGTTCAACTGTGCTTGCTCTGGGTCCTCAGTGCTTCCAATTGCTGTTCTCCTTGTGGGGATGGGACCAGCCGAGCCCGACTAAAAGGGCACCCAGTCCCGTATACTCTGCACTGAGAAGCGTTGCGCTGGAGCGCCAGAAGAACAGTCGCACCGGCCAAGAGTCACTCTGGCGACCTATGTGGCTCCTTCGCTGGGAATCTCCCAGTTTGTGGGCATCAAAAATTCGTCTGCAATTGTGGCGTCCACGCACTCTCTGCGCTTTCACTGGGAGCTACAATCCTGAGCTGCTGCTACACGGCCATCTTGGATCTCTCTCTACCCGTTTTATTAAAGGAGGATGTGTGTAAGACACTTGCAATGCATCAAAACTATCGTGGATAGCTTAGAGAAATAACTGAGAAAAACAGGACAGAATTCCATGTAAAATAATGTTGGAATCCCACTCTAAGAGGGCTTGATGGTCCAGTTTCCAGTTATCTAATTATAAACGCATGGAGTAAAACAGATGACAAGTGAGGTTAGATTCTTAGGAAAAAAATCAGCTTCCTTTATTGAGTCTCCACCATGTGCTATGTGCTTTGCATATTTTCATTCATTTGCTGCTTAAAATAGCTCAACATGGTAGATATTATTATCCCCATTTCTTAAATGAGACAATTTAGACTCAGAGGAGTAAGGAGAGTTGCCTAAATTCACATAGCTAGTAAGTGGCAGTGTTGTAACTTGAACGAAATTCTTTTCAGCTTACGACGTTTTCCTCTGACCACTCCCCAGAAAAGCGTTATAGTTCTCATGATATGACATCTTCCTCTCCGATTTCTTATCACCCAATAATCCAATGCAATTTTAGTAGTGATTACCATGCTATCTTTTGTCATCGCATCTGCTATTTAGACTTCAATGTTTTTACTTGGATTATAGGTTTAATATTCTGGGTAAATAAAAAATATTTATTTCACAGTTTGCAAAATATCATCTCAAACTGAATAGTAATTTTTTTTTTTTTAGATGGAGGCTTGCTGTGTCGCAGTGGTGGGATCTCAGGTCACTGAAACCTCCATTTCCCGGGTTCAACCGATTCTCCTGCCTCAGCATCTCAGCTTCCTGCGACCACAGGCGTGTACCACCATGTCCAGCTAATTTTTGTATTTTTAGTAGAGACGGGGTTTCATCAGGTTGACCAGGATGGTCTCGATCTCTTGACCTTGTGATCCGCCTCCCTTGTCCTCCCAAAGCGCTGGGATTACAGGCGTGAGCCACCGCGCCCGGTCACAGAGTCATTGCTTAATGCCGATGAGTCTTGTGCATGTTTCTATTATTACATCCATGACAGTGTACGGTGATTTTTTCACCTGCCTTTCCACTAGGGCTGTACATACCTACAAGCAGGAATTAGATCTCTAAATTTTCTATGCTTATCATTTCGTATATTGCCTGACACATTAATAAATATTGTTGACTTTGCTATTATAAGAAATTTTTGGATTTGTTTGGATACATGAGCAGATTCTTGGAAAACTAAGTGTCTCAACCTGTTCAAAATAAATTCAAAGTATAAGCATGACAGCATTTGAAGTCCTCGCTGAAGGAAGTATTGATTTAAAAAAACTGCTGTGTCAAGCAGCCTTGTCCAAAAATGATTTCATAATCTCACTCTGGCTCTCCTGGATAAGAAAGATGAGACTGGAAGCTTGTTCTTCTCTAAGAGGCAGGTACTTGACCAACACCCAGCTTCCTGTAATTCTTGTGGCTTCTGCCTCCTGTCCAGAGGGTGACTATTTTATTTTCCATTGGCCCCAGGTCCGGAGCTTCAGATAAGTCCTGTGGACAGTTGGCATCCAGATCTAGATTGTTTATGCCTCTTGACAGAGTCAAGTTGCTCTCATGCATGCCCTGTACGAGTGACCAGAGGGTGGGTTCCCTTTCCTGGAAACTTTACCCACAATGTGTCCAGTAGAGAATGTGGTCCCGGCCCCTCCGTGGGGACAGTGAGAGGATCAGAAGACTCGTGACTTTTCTTCTTGCTGACCTGTGGCTTTTCAATTTCCTCAATTCTTTTAACTTGTGACCTTGTGAATTCTGTCTTGAGCCCTGGCTCATGACAGGTGCCAAACACAAAGGGACACATCTTATAGGAAAACTGTAACAATAACGACAATAGTGACAGTGATAAAAACTTGATAGCAAGTATTGGGAGCTCTTAAGTATTTTCAAGGCCAGTTCTAAATGATGTTCATGTGTTAATTCTTTTAATCCTCACAACTTTATGAGGTAGGTATCATTGTTATCTCCATTTTACAGACAAAGAATCATAAAGAGAGCTTTAACTTGCCCAAGATCACACATCTGAAAATTCTGCCTTCAAAGATAGAGAAGAAATTTATATATTTTAAGCAAGTCACAAAATTTCTTAAAAGATATATCTAATATATTTTAAAATTTATTCATCCAAACAGATAGATATTAAACACTTAATTGTACTACAGATCATTCTGTGTTCAAGGGATACCGTAATAAGTCAGGTATATCTCTGTTTTTAAGAAATATATTATCTATTGAGAGTGCCCAGGGACTATGACTATGAGAAGTGCCACCCAGAACAGGCTGTTATGGGGGCATGTGGGAGAGGTACCCAAGCCAGCCTCAGGAAGGCTTCTCCCAGGAGGTGACTGAATTTAAAGGGAACGTGAAAGGGTCAAGTGGGTGGATTCAGCAAAGGAGATGTGATCTAGAATGCACGCAGATTTATGTGGCCAGAATATAGTCTTCAAAGAGAGGAACCGTGAGATTTGAGGTTGGGAGGTTATGTAAAATTATGTTAGGCTTTATGCAAAGGGGAAAAGGATTTTAGCAAGTACATTATATTAGATTTCCCATTTAGAAAAGCTCACTGTGCCTGCAGTGTAGAGAGTGCACTGGGGAGTCCAGGGATCCAGGAAGGAGCTTTGCAGTTATCCAGGTGTTAGTGGAGGCAATGGCTGTGCTGTTCGAGAGGTGAACTCATTTGACAGGACTGGGCTGATATTAGATGTGCCCAGTAGACGGAAGAGAAAGGAGACAAACGGCTTCTAGGATTTTGTCTTCATCAGCTGATAATAAGAGCGGACAGAGGAGAAGCAGCAATTCTGGGGCTGGGGTGATGATGAGTTCACTTTTCTATGAGCTTTCTTGTTTCAGATTCAACATACACACCTTTGAGAGTTTATTATGTGTCAAGTCCTGAGCTAGGTGTTTTAACACAGTTTACCCAATTTAGGTCTCCAAATACTTTATTATTTGAGTATGATTATACACATCTTATAGGTAAGAAAACCAAAGCTAAAACTGATTAAAAGATTGGGCCAATATCACATAGCAAGTAATTTCATGAATAATAGATTAATATCATCATCATGGTAGCCTCAAGATCACAGTCGTGGTAGAGAAAATCTGTCCTGAGTCTTGCACCCCATCTCTGACTCATTCTCCCAGAATTACATCTCGAGGTCTCTTTGTGTGACTTACACACTCTGTGCTTTCACTATCACCTGTCTGCTTATGACCTCCATATCTGCAGCTCTAGCTCAGCTTTTTCTCCAGAGTTCGATTTTTATCACCTATAGGATATATCACTTCATAAAGGTGTCTTGGATTTATTTTGTGCAAAACTAAACCCCACTCCTCCTTTAGGATTTTTGTCCTTTGGGAAGGGTACCACCATTCTTCCAGTGATTTGCGTCAGTGGTCAGGGAGTCATCCAGGCCTCTGCCTTTCCTGTTGCTCAAAATGAACTCATCATGCTGATTCTACCACCTTCATGCAGTTCAGATCTGTTCCATTTTCATTCTCTCTTCAAATGCTTTGCTTCCCATTCTGATCACTGCAAAGGCCTCCCCATTGGTCTCCTTGCTTCTCCTTTTCCTCCACCAAGCATCCCCCAAATGCCATGAAAGCAATCCCACTGAAGGGGAACTGTGATCATGCTCCTCCCACATCTGAGATTCTGCAGTGGCTCACCATGTGCCTGGCTGTCGGTCCTCACCTTTGCTGTGTCCCATTTTAGCCTTGGCTCCAGCCAATACGAAACATTCGTAGTCTCAGCTGGGGTTGACTGAGCTCCTCCAGAGCAGTGACTGTTTTCTTGTTCCATGTCTTCCCAGGACCTAGCACAATGCCTTGTCAATCAAGGAATGGAGTGCCCATTGTCAGATATGTGAATTAAGAAAGCTGAAGTTTCAGAGAAGCTTGAGAAATCCTATATTAACCTTTATCTTTATAAACATTTCCTTTGCGGAGAGTTTTGCTTTAGAGGTATATTCTCATTCCCTAATTAAGAACTGACAGGGAGCAGCATATGGGGTGCTTTGTCTGAAAGACTGAGGTCTGTTGTTTTAGGATACGAAGGGGTGATAATTAACTAGAGAGAATTTTGTAACAGTTTGGTTTTATGATATTTGTAGGCTGTCATCCTTTGGGAGAAGAGTTATACAAGGTTATACCCTTATTTTAAAATGTAAGAAGAAAATTAAAATAAAGTGAAAAAATATGAAAATGACTGCAATGATAATTTTTATGCAAAGTTAGAAGGAATTAGGTTCTGTCATAAATTATTATCTGAAACCTGGCTGCTTATTCTAAATAGATCATACCGGTTTCTTGTCAATGGTACCACAATTTTTAACAACCTAGAATCAACAGAAGGCTCAGTTTGGGCTCGTAGCAGGCTGTTCTGCTCTTGCCGAATCTGATGTGTTTTTCAATTTTCTTGATGGTTTCTGAATCAAAGAAGGCAATGCACATCTTACATTAAGGAAAAGAAGGATTAGATCGTCAATAAGAAGATATTGAGATATCTCTGAACAATACTGTTGAGCAAGGACTGCTTAGACTATGCTTAGACTCCGTATAACATATCACATTTTTATGTTATAAGACTGCTAAGTATCTTCAAAAGAGAAGCACATTGAATTTAGTTATTTATACAGTCTTTTAAAAGAAACTGTCTTAAAATTTAACAAGGGCTGAAATGTACACCAGAAAATGGAATGTGAAATGATTTTATTTTTACCTTTCTTCTAAATATTCTTCACATCTTTGTGGAAAACCTATAATTTCAGGTAGAAGGGGAATTGCAAAGCTGAGAGTCACAGTCTATACTTAGTCTTTGAGAAAATGATTACTTATACAGATTAGGATATTTATGTTCATAATACAGGAACACAATGTATTTTCCTGGTGTGCAATATAAAGATTGTGTCTACATGGGCAAAAAAACAAACAAAAAAAAGAAACGAGAGAGAGAGACAGAGAAAGAAGGAAAAGAAAGGCAGAAGGAAAATGGTTGTAAATAAATAACATTTATACTTTTAAACTAACTTTCTGTTATGGCTTGGCTGTGTCCCTACCCCAATCTCATCTTGAACTGTAGCTCCAATAATCCCCACATGTCATGGGAGGGACCCAGTGGGAGGTAAGTGAATCACGAGGGCGTGTTTTTCCTGTGATGTTCTCGTGATAGTGCTAAGTCTCATGAAATCTGATGGTTTTATAAAGGCAGCTCCCCTGCATATGTTCTCTTGCCCGCCACCGTGTAAGACATGCCTTTACTCCTCTTTCGTCTTCCACCGTGATTGTGAGGCCTCCCTAGCCACGAGGAAAAGAGCCCATTAAGCCTCTTTCCTTTATAAATTATCCAGTCTCTGGTTATTTCCCCATAGCAGTGTGAAAACGGACTAATATACTTTCTCATTCAATATTTTTCAATATTCACAATGTATAACTCAGTTAAAACCAATCAAATGCCAAATGAAATTCAATATACTAATTAAAAGAATCCTAGAAAAAAGGGGTTACAGTGATGAAATATTTAGATACAGGAAACACTTTTTTGGAGGCTACTTTGTTATTTAGCTTAAGATTTTCTTTTTATGATATTCTTCTCAGCTTTAAGATCAAAAAAAAAAAAAGCTTTCTTAAAATCCTATGCTTAAGACAATTCTCCAATCTTTCTTTTTTGGAATTCACAATAGCATGTCAAGGACCTATATAAAATGAAAAGTATTTGTCCTTTAGGAGGTCTCCTTTTTTGGCATAGTTAAATGAGTTCACAAAATGAGGAACAATGTGTAGGACTCTCATAGGTTAAAAAGTTGTTGATGACATTTTTATCATTTGAAAAATCTTCATCCCTAACAGTTCAAAGTCTGATTCAGTTTGTAAGTCATGGAAAAAACATTAGTGAAGGAGCTGCCTGAAACCACACTGAAGTCCTAAGCTTTCACTAACCAAGCTCTGCCTTTGGGCAAGTCTCTATCTCTTCATTGATAAAGAAAAGAGGACTGGACTCCGCAATAGTAGCTTTCACACAAAAAGCTAGGTTTCTAGTCATTGAAACCAAAGATTTAGTGTATAGGAACTTCAGTAACATCTCTAGATTTGGAGTTTCTGTAAATTTAATTCAGGATTTGGTCTCCATTCTAAGGAATATTTCTCACAGAGTTCCAAGTGCTTAGATGTACCTCTATACTGAGACAAAAATACAGACAGAACCAGAGCATATCCTTGTCAAGTAAAGCTAGGAAGATTTGGGGCACCATGGTATTTCTTACTATGCACGTTCCACGGACAACAAATTATATTTTTGAAAACACAAAGACACATTCCAAATTTACTTTTTGGAGTCTCTCTCTTTTTTTTTTATTAAGATGCCAATGTTCTTAAGACTCAGGGCCATTTCTCAAGCACTCTCTGGGAAAAAATGAGATTTCTTCACTGGTGTGTCATTTTGACTTTAGAAAGATAGTAGACAACTCTAAATAATATATTTCCTGGGTTCACTAAAAATATCTAAAAGCTATGGAAAAATAGGTTTTAACTACAAAGAAAAAGGAAATTTGAAAATGCCCTCTTTGTAAAGGCTCCAAAGAACATGACAATGAATAAAAATCGTAAGACCTAAAGCTAGTAAATATATTTTTTCAAATAGAAATTAAAGGTATAATTAATTTTTTATGAAAATATAGCTAGCATATACACATTTTCTAGTTTTGTGGTCATTTAGTGAAAAAAAATTTCCCCTGAAAGTTATACTGTGGTAGTACCATATTGGTTACTGTTTTCCTCTCCTTGAAACTTAATTATTTGAATTATTTATGATGGTGATTGATTACATCTCATAATATTCCCTTTTATTCTTGTCTCTATAGCAGATGTACATCATACTTGTGTAATTAGTATGTATTTAATTAAAATACTGTGATAGCCTATTTACCAATAGTAGGAATTACTGAAAAGTTGGGAAAAGGAAGGCCTTTTTGAAAATTCCTTTGGTAGAACACACATTCAAATAAATGCAAAAATTCCTATGTAATATGGAAGGTTGAAATAACAGAATTGAGCTTTTAGCAATTTACTGTAGTGTCTTACACAGATCGTTACACAAGGACCATTACATAATAGAGTTTGGAAAATCTAATCAGAGACAAAAATTGGAAATGACTGGATTCTCTGAGTCATAAAATCATGCTGCATTTCTAGGTAAGTGGATTCTACACATCCACCATTCTTGGCTGAAGTACTGACCCATAATTGAGAAAGGTTATAGAATCATGAGGACAAACAGGAAGTACAACAAAAGGTTATTTTCTTCCTTCTTAAATCTGAAAAAAATGAATCAGGTCAGCTAAGATCAAAAGGTTGTTTCTGATCACATCACCTATAAAAATAAAATTCTAATGATAAACTCCTTTTTTCCCCCCTCAGGTAAGTTTCAGAAAACAATCTAAAGCAAAACTCATTATTATTTAAAAGCATTTGAAAAGCAAGGAGGAAAAAAACGAAAACGACAACACGGAGGAAGCATTCCATTTCCTAGGCAAGCTCAAGTGAGATGCTCGGTGGGAGCCGTTTTCTTGTTGGGAAACGGAACTCGTTTAGTTGCTAGCATATGCCCAAGTGATGCCATGCCCAGGAGGCATTTCGGCTTCAAACTGCTTCAAGGTGATTTTCATTTTTTAACAGTGTCACGTCAGGGGAAGAAACAAAAATAGAACCCAAGACCCCACCCAGTCTTACATTTAGATCATTAGCTTGAGCTCAGTCGCCTCTCATTTAAGTGGTGCTACTTTTTTTCCCTACACTTTGGCTCTGTGGGGATTTCGTTATTTAATGTTGCCTGCTGTTCATGTTTTGCATCCATTTTCTTCTGTTAAGCACATTACATGGTGTAAGTGTTGGAGGGAAGAAACGCAGTGCCCTTGGTATTATCTTTGGAGCATGTGTAGCTCCAGCATTACAATATACTTCCATTAGGTAGTAAATACTAATTATTTTGAACCTGGATGAAAATAACATGAAACATTACCCTGAAATACCTTATAAAAAAAGAAAAAATATCTTCATATGCTAGAAAACAGCGAGGAGCTATACACTTTCCAGGTACTTGTGAAATGTTTCTGGCAATGGGCTATGTCAATCTTTAAAATTTGATTCTAAGCTACTGCCTTAGCTATTTTAAAGAAATATAGTAACAATATGGTACATTTTATAAATTTTTAACATCAAGACAAAAACCCTGCAGAAAAGATTTATATATCCAGACAACTGGGAGTCTATCCACATTCTTTTGCTAACAGGAAACAACAACACTACTCTTGTGATAGAGTAGCATGCAAAATTAAATGTGCTTTGATCTCATTATGTAGAATTGCCGTATGAAGACTCTTTTGAAAATTAGACTTACACAGTGTAGCTTAGAGGGTAAAAGCATGCATTTTGGAGTAAGCAGGGGCCTGAACTTTGGTTTTCTCATTAACCAGCTATGTAACGATGGGTAAGCTACCTGTACTTTCTAAGCCTCAGTTATCTTATCTAGAAATGGGAGTAATAATGTTTACCTACATCAGAGAATAATCTTGAAAATTAAATGAAGTAATCACATAAAATACTTGGCTTATAGTAGGACAAGAAAATGTAAGCTATTATTGCAATTGATTAAACACCTATGTGCCAGATGCTTTATAAAATTATCTCTAATGCTTTCAAATTCCAGAGCAGGGTGTTTTGAACCTGAGTATACCCAGTATCTCAGAAAGCTTCAACAACTTGCCTAAGATTATATGGCCAGTGAATTGTGGATCTGGGATTTGAACCCAGATCTTTCTAGCTAGAAAGCAGTGGCTTTTAACTGGGGGTGACTTTTCCCTCCATCCCATGTTGATGACTGGACAACATCTGGGACATTTTTGGTTGTCATAGCTTGGGAGGGAATAATAATAATATTATCATAATCTGCTGCTTAGTGGCTGAGTATGCTGCTAAATGTGCTGCAAAGCATGTAGCATATTTATCTGCAAAGAATTATCTGGCCCCAAATGTCAACAGCGCTAAGATTGAGAGACCTTGTTTTAAAGCCCAATTGGCCTTTTCAATATAATCTGCTGCCTTGTTAGAATACAGTGATGCACAATGTTAATATGCAAGTTTTAACTTGTAAATGATATTGCAATGTTAAAATGCAGTATCATCTGCACATCTTGAAAATGATGTGTACCAAAAAAGTAAAATATACCTTCTGATAGCACAACTGCATTGCTTTGCGGAATTCTTCCCTCACTCAAGGTAATTATGGGGAAACTGCCAATCACAATGCTTCACCTGCCTCTAAATGCACAGGCTGGCACATACACTTAGCTGCGTCAACCATAGTATCCATTTCCTTGGCGTGGTTTTGGTTTAGTGCTGGGCAAGGCCCTAACAAAGCCAGTCAGAATCTCCTCTGGGATTGGTGTATGAATTTTCACAGAAAAAATGTCTCATTGTGCTGGGTTGCTAAGCTGGAATTCTGAGCCCTGAAGTGTAACGAAGCAGACAGCAAAGGACTTAGTGGGAGGAGAGAACGAGGTCAAGGCACCTAGAGAAGCTCTGAAAACCCCGCCTGCGCCTCTGGATTGAGCAATGCTGTGCCACCTTCTTAGCTTCATGATGAAAAACAGTTCCCAATTTTTGCTTATGTTACTTTGGGTTGAGTTTCTTTCATTTGTAATCAAAAGAACCCTGAAAAATAGAGTCTGTGTGCTTTTTTGGCATATATATGTATTAAAAAATAACTGTGTTTTCACACAGCATTGTTTCTATTTAAAAAAAATGTAGAAGGCACAGAATATATTTGAGGGTGGGCATAAGACTTAAAGTTACCAGAATTTCATCTCTTTACTTGCATAGTGGGTTCTGTGAGAGTGAGACACCGGACTTCGCTCTGTCGCCAAGCTGAAGTACAGTGGCACATCAAGACTCACTGTCACCTGGACTCCTGGGCTCAAACCTTCCAAGTATCTATGATTATAGGCATGTGCCACCACACCCAGCTAATTTTTTCTATATTTTGTAGAGACAGGGTCTTGCTATGTTCCCCACACTTGTCTGGAACTCCTGGGAAGTGATCTTTCCACCTCGGCCTACCAAAGCATTGATTATATGTGTGAGCTACTATGCTTGGCCTACTGAAAACTGGATTTTCTAATTCCCCATCCCCACCCCATATGCACATTCGGTCTAATGACTGGCACTTGCTTAATCAGTAACTGCTGAATGGCTAAGCAGATGGCACCTGCTGTTCTATTTTGTTAGGTCTTTTATGGACTAGTTCTGTGTGCTCCTTTCTAAATTTTCTTTCCCTAAAGTATACTACCACTGACCTTTGGGAAACTCATTATATTATTCACTAAAACAGATTCTGCAGACTCAGAATTGTTCATTGTAATAAAATATACAACAGCCTGCAGAACAGAGAAACTCATAAAAACAATCTGAAATTTCTTAAACTCATTTAAAATCATAAAGCATGGTAACACTCCATTTCATCTGTACAAACAGCTTTCTTAAACTCACCAAATTATAGTAAAAATAGAAAATATTCTCATAGAACAGAGTCAAATTTGTATTGTCTATCACATTTTCTTTTAAAATAGTCCTGCTTTGAAAATGTCAAATGTAAGACTATATTTTGACCAAATAAATGAGAAATGCAGGACAGACAGGGAATAGCCAGTATTTGCAGAGAGCAGTTGGGAAATTTTTGATTAAGCTATTTCTGCTTCCAAACAAAATCCTGGTTATAGGATCTGTCACAGTGACGCTGACTTCCAATATGTTAAGCTAAACAGAATTTCAACTCTCTTTACTGCAGCAGCAAAAAATATTCACAAGATACATAAAAGATTTTAGCTCTGTTTTCCTGCAGTCTTGGATTGATCTGAGGACCTCAGGTTTGGGGTTTGTTTGTTTTTTTCCCCGGGACTCCATCCTCTTTTTCCCCCTTTTCCCAGATTCTTGCTTGAACATTCTTTGGTAATGCACGTCAAGACCGTGACAGTACAGCAGCTTAAACCCTCCCTGGTGGAAAAACAACCGTGCTCTGGGTGGAGGAGGAGTTCAGCCTTGTGTATGAGCACTGGCCATCCTGAACGAATGCGAATGAGCTTAATGCTGGAACTCTAGTTCTGGCTGCAGCATCTTCTCTGGGTTCCAGATAGAGCCTCTGTGGCCAAATGAGGTTTAATAGACAAAAATCACTCTCTAAATGGTCATCTTGGACACAGATCAACAATATACATGGCCAGAATGGTTGGGCAAACTTTTGGCAGGATGTAGGAATGGAGGGGTGGACAACAGGGCTTGGACTACTTCAGGCTACAGTTACGAAGAGCCATTTACATGGTGGTCTGTGCTACAAACTACACATCTGGGCAGAAGCTGCTCTCCTAAACATCTGTCTTGCAGTCTGGCATCTTCCTTTGACCTTGCTCTGGTTTGTGGACATCCTATCTGATTATCGGCCCCTCTGCAGAGATTCAGGAAAGTCCTAAACATCGGAAAAGAATATTATGAAGCATTCCGTATTCCATTTGCTGAGAAAAATGTAGTAACTATTTCTTCAGAGATTATAAAGTCATAGCATGTTACTGATAAAGTGGACACTAAAAATCACCTAGCTCATTTCTTGTATTTATTGAAACTGAGGCACTTTTAAAGTCAGGTGTCTTTCATGGTTGATTTATAGCCCACATAACCATGGCTGTGGTTACTAAATGGGTGGTGCCATAATCTGGGCGAGGCAGGAAAAATCATGGAAATGCTCTTTATATTTATTTGTGTCCTCCTATTATAATAATGATTATTTATTAATGTCTAATAAGAATGATTATGACTTTTATGACCATAAAACAATGACTTCTATGAATATACTTTGCCATATATCTATTTAAATCAACACCCCAATATCTCTTATATACTCTTCTCTAGTTTTTTTTCCCCCATAGCCATAATTGTCATGTTATCTTGTTACATAATGTGTCTCTTACTGATTTTGTTTATAATCTGTCTCCCTCCCATTAGAATGTAAGCCCCACGAAGGCAAGAAACCACTGGCCCTACGTGAGGAGCTACATGTGCTGTACCTAAACTACCATGAAAGACACAATTTTCCTTTTCTCACTGTCCATGACCTATTTTAGAAGTTTATTGGAATTATTTTCTAAGAGCAATAATAAGTCACTTACTATGAGATTTTAAGGAAATAGGTCACTGGTCTATGCCTCGGTTTCATGACCAATAAAGGGACTGGCTAGGTAATCTTCACAGTCCCTTCCAAATATAGTATTTGTTGTCTGGTAAAAGCCTAGTTTCTAGAATGGAGACGGCATCCACTAAATAGTTTTAAATGAATATATTAGTACAGTATGACTTGTACATAATGCGCAAATAAATTTACATATGTCATCTATGGAGGCTCAAGAACTTCTTACTGATACCAGTATATTAGTAAAGTTTAGAGCCCTTTCAATTAGAAATTTAGAAAATGTTAAGTCTGTCTGGGAACTGATTAAAACAAGAACTAAGAAGAATACCAATTAGGAAGGGCACTTGAGGTGCAGCCTCCTCTGTGCAGTGAAGACTCTAACTCATCTGGAGGAGGGCTTCTTATTCTGGGCATTTGCTTGAATGGCCTATTTTAGTTGTGTTAAGACAAGCAGGGAAGCAATATCTTGAGTTTAGGGCAGAAGAGGAACTATGGTGACTGAAACCAGGGCTTTTACTGCCTAACGTAACTGGTAAAGAAAAAACAAAACAAACAAAACCCCAAAATATGCGTTCCTTTGGAAAGTGAAAGAACAAATTTATGCTTCTGGAATTCAGTTTTTGGAAAAACTGGAAAAGCAGTCAGAAACTGCCCCAAACAAAGCCCAGTGGCAGGGAAGAGCAAAGGGGTCCTTCAAATAAGATTCCCTGATGAACAGCAGACTGTAGGCCAATGACCCAGATCCAAAAAGTCTAAGTGTTGTGGGTGGAGCGAAGGTTGCTGAGTATGGTGCATTTTGTCCTTAAGGCCAAATGCTCTGCAGGGCCCAGCCACAGTGGCTTTGCAGTTTAATGTTGTGCTTTTGAGAACAATGACTCAGCAGTGTATTTGGCCTTAAGCCTGCTGCGTGTCAGCTTCCAGACCTAGCATTTTCCACAGACTAAGTGGACACCCACAGTACTAAGCATGAGTCAGTTTCAAAAGCAGTGCTATGTGGTAGGGAGGAACACTAGCCAGAGCCGGCCAATCAAAATCCAGTCCTATCTACGCCTGACACTAGAAAAGGATAAACGTTATCTGTGATTAAGTCCTTAAGATACGTGGACAATCTGAGATTGGGATGGTGTGAGGTGTAGAGGTGTGTGTGGGTTGCTTACATTGTGTGAAAACTGGCAAAAAGAAATGAGATGTGGCAATAGTGTTTAGATATTATTTATAGTTACATAGTCTTTGCTTTCACCTATGAACATTCAGAATCACGTTAGAGGTGATTTCTCATTGCCATCGTCACATAAACCAACATATACTTTGAGAAGAACAGGTGAGTAGACAAAGCTTGAATTTTGAGATGAGAAAGTGGGAACTTAAAATATAATATCAGCTGTATGGTACTGGTACCAAAACAGAGATATAGACCAATGGAACAGAACAGAGGCCTCAGAGGCAACACCACACATCTATAACCATCTGATCTTTGACAAACCTCATAAAACAAGCAATGGGTAAAGGATTCCCTGTTTAATAAATAGAGTTGGAAAAACTGGCTGGCCATGTGCAGAAAGCAGAAACTGGACCCTTTCCTGACACCTTACAATAAAATTAGCTCCAGATGGATTAAAGACTTACACATAAGACCTAACACCATAAAAACCCTGGAAGAAAATCTAGGCAAAACCATTCAGGACATAGGCATAGGCAAGGACTTCATGACCAAAATGCCAAAAGCATTGGCAACAAAAGCCAAAATAAACAAATGAGACCTAATCAAACTCCACAGCTTTTGCACAGCAAAAGAAACAGTCATTAGAGTGAATCAACAACCAATAGAATGGGAAAAAATTTTTGCAATCTACCCATCTGACAAAGGGCTGATATCCAGAATTTACAAAGAACTAAAACAGATTTACAAGAAAAAAAACAAGCCCATTCAAAAGTGGGCAAAGGATATGAACAGACACTTTACAAAAGAAGACATACATGAAGCCAATAAACATATGAAAAAATGCTCATCATCACTGGTCA
>CAUYQU010043090.1:0-26417 GCA_963574635.1 Cheracebus regulus | reverse complement strand
GAGTCTGTGCGACTTCTCCGGCCCCTCCTGTCAGGACCGCAGAACCTCACCCGGGAGCCTGAATAAATTCTCTTGCATTGGATTATTTTGGTGCTGGCCTCAGTTTCTTCGTTTTATCCTCGGAAACAAACCTCACAGGTACTATGTTCTCTACCTGGGGGATGGTATCAACAGAAGCCCCAAGCTCAGCACCATGTAATATATCCTTGTAACAAATCTGCACATGTGCCTCCTGAATCTAAAATATAAATGGAAATTAAAAAATAAACCACTACATACAATACAAATAAAAATATTAAAAAACTAAATATGCTGAAATCACAGGGACCAAGCTATGAGAAAATGTTTACTGAGTTGGTTCTTTGTGCTAAGCATTGTTTTAAAGGGTGGTAATGCAGTAGAAAATGAGATGGATGGTCCCTGTTCTCATGAAAATTTGAGGGAGCACATATGGAGCTGTGGGATTGTGGAGGAAGTTGGGCATGAGTAAGTAACCTACTAGACTACTATAAAACAAACAAAAAGTGGCAAGATAATTTTACATAGTGATAAGTGAAGGGAGAATATAAAATGGGATGGGAACAAGAATAATTTGTTCTGCAATTCAAACTGTATTTCAGGAAATGTTACAATTTGTTTTGTAAGCACAGTCTAGCTTGACTTAACATGCATGCAAATAATTATAGACTATGTTCAGAGAGTAATTTAAGATGGTGAAGTGCATCCTGAACTGAGTTACAGAATATAAATAGAGCCTTCTCAGCTTGGTATTAAGTAGATTATGTTCCTAAATCCCTTTCATTCTTTAGAAGCACAAAATGGGGGGTAGGGAGAAAGACATTGAGAATTCTGTGGAATTTAATAATAAACCTATTAAAATGTTGAACTTAAAATGTTTTTGATCAGTTGCCTTATTTGGACTATATCTTGTTTTAAAAAATCAATAATAAGCTTCTTTTAATATTTTGTTCTAGACACTGTACTTAGAATTTTTCCAAAACAGAATAATATGGAGCTCTTAGGAAATTTATAAACTAGTAGAAAGGAATGATTGCTAATGTTAGAACAAAGCAAATGTCATAGAAAAATATAAAGTACAGTATTGCATGTTCTTAAATGAGCTGTGATAAAGAGAACCCTTGAGGGGATTCATATTCATGTAGAATGAAATATGACCTCTGCAATATTTCTGAAATGAATAATACGTGGTTGTTAAGGTTTGAATGTTTGTCCCCTCCAAAACTTATGTTGAAGTTTAGTTGCAAATGTGAAGTTCTAGGCTGTGGGGTCTCTGGGAGGTAATAAGGCATGGGTTCTACCCTCATAGGTGAAATAAATGCCTCATAAAAGGGTGAATTTAGCCCTGATTTCTCTCTTTGCCCTTCTGCCTTCTGCCATGTGGTAATACAGTTACATCGCCCTCACCACATGCTGTTGCCTTGATCCTGGACTTCTAAGCCTACAAAACTGGGAGAAAACAGGTTTCTGTTTATCAAAAATTACCCAGTCTCAGGTATTCTGTTCTAACAGCACAAAACAGACTGAGACAATGATAAAATAGAAAACATACTAAGTATGGACATTTGAAAGATTCATAAAACATCAGTGAAACATGCCTTACTTATGTGTGAACTTGTACATGGGTAAATTATGTTTGGAATATTTGGAATATGTACTTAAAATATCGCTTATTCTTTCTTCATATAAATACTAAAAGTAATTTATTTACTAAATAGATTTCAAAATTTTTATTGACAATATTTGATTACTGACCTTATAGATTATAGCATCTGGAATTAAGATTAAAGATTAGGAGAACAAGATCTAACAATTCTCCAAGGACTATTAAATAACATCTTCATAAATATATTATAAGATCAAATATTACATTAATATATTCTTGCTCAGGAGCACTCTTATAAAATGAAATGACAAATTTGTTTCTCCTGTGAGGCAGTTTGAAAAACAGATTTGATGACTAAACTCATAAAGTGATTAGTATCCAAAATGTAAGATTTTTAAAACTCCAATATATTTATAAAAATGATTTATCGTTACATTTGTTACTAAAAGTAATGCAGAAACATAGGCATTCTGGATGCTGATTAATTATGCATCTCAACTTTTACTTAATTACATGTCCTAATTATGCAATTTAATGTATAATACTTATACCAATTAAATAATTAGAATATGTGACTGGAACTGTTGCTATATAGTAAAAGATCCTAATCCATTTTAGATAGAAATGAGAAAAAAACACATAATTATCCACACTTTTCTTAAATAAGGAAAATGAAAATGGTATCTTAAAAGCAAATTAAATAATATATTATAAATAAGAGTAATATTTGTCTAGGGAACTGTCTGTATCCAGTGTCAGGATACCATCTTAAAAACACAAAAATTAACTATATATTCAATCACATGCAACATGGAAATTTTGCCCTATAATATTAGTAAAGATAATCAGCTACATTATTGTACTTGCTTCTTTGAGCATATATCATCAAGATTGTGAGAGATAAAAATACTAATGTCAACATGGAATATAGTGGAAACATAAGCTAAGTAACCTTATATTTCTGTAGACCGCTAAGTTTGTCAGATACCAATGTACATGGATATTCAATGTACATGCATGTTCTCAATAATTAAATCCCTGTAATATATGGGTACCTTAATTTTCATAGAACACTGAAGAAGTATATTAAAGGAGGCTCCTGAAAGGTAGTCTCAAAATAGGTAGGAAACCATTATTGACTACTGTTTAAGTTATTAGGTGAATGCCTATGCAGAACTTTATAATGGATAGATTAGGATGATGTGTTAATACTGAGTGGCAACTTGATTGTATGGAAGGATGCAAAGTATTGATGCTGGGTGTCTGTGAGGGTGTTGCCTAAGGAGATTAACATTTGAGTCGGTGGGCTGAGAAAGGCAGACCCACCCTTAATCTAGCTGGACACCACCTAATCAGCTGCCAGTCTGGTCAGAATATAATAGCAGGTAGAAAAACATGAAAAGACTAGACTGGCTTAGCCTCACAGCTTACATTTTTTCTTCTGTGCTGGATGCTTCTTGCCCTTGAACATCAGACTCCCAGTTCTTCAGCTTTGGGACTTGGACTAGCTTCCTAGCTCCTCAGCTTGCAGATGGCCTATTGTACGACCTTGCAATCATGTGATTTATACTCTTTAATAAACTCCCATATATATATATATATATATATATATATATATATATATATATATATAAACATATAGCTCTATATGGGAGAAAGACTATCTCTATAGATAGATAGATAGATAGATAGATAGATAGATAGACATAATCTATTAGTTCTGTTTCTCTAGAGAACCCTGACAGATTTTGGTACTGGGCATGGGGCCAAATGCAGCAACTTACCCTTCACCTTAGAGGGAATTATCTCAACAGGCCCCATACCACTGGACCCCTAGAAATTTTACTGAGGAACAAGATCCTTGAATTTTGGTAGGATTCATTTCCCATCCTCTGGCACACAAATGTCTCATCAATAAGTCCAGTGTGTTTGCTACTTCTTGCTCACTGGATCCAATCAACATAATATGATCAGTGTAATGGACCAGTGTGATATCTTGTGGAAGTGAAAAGCAATCAAGGTCTCACTGAATAAGATTACGACACAAAGTTGGAGAGTTGATATACTCCTGAGGTAGGATGGTAAAGGCATATTGCTGGCCTTGCCAGCTGAAGGCAAATATCTTCTGGTAGGCCTTATGGGCAGGAATGGAGGAAAAGGAATTTGCCAAGTCAATGGCTGCATACCAGCTACCAGATGTGTTAATTTGCATAAGCAATAAAACCACATCTGGTAGAGCAGCCACAAGTGGAGTCACCTCTTGGCTAAGCTTATGATAATGCACTGTCATTATCCAAGATCCATTTGTCTTCTGCACAGTTCAAATAAGAGAGTTGAATGAGGATGTGGTGGGAATTGCCACCTCTGCATTTTTCAAATCCTTCATGGTGGCACTAATCTCTGCAATGCCTCCAGAGATGCAACATTGTTTTTGATTTACTATTTTTCTAAGTAGAGCCAGCTCTAATGGCTTCTACTTGGCCTTTCCTACCATGATAGCCCTCACCCTACCAGTCAGGGAGCCAATGTGGGGGTTATGCCAGCTGCTAAGTATGTCTGTGACAAGTATGCCTTCTGCCATTGAGAAAATGACCACAGGATGAGCCTGGCGACACTGGACCCACTGTAAGTTAAATCTAAGCTAAAACTTCATTAATTACTGGACTCCATAAACCCCTACTTTAACTGGAGGACCACAGTTAAGTTTTGGGGGCCCTAGAATCAACGCCAGCTCAGGGCCAGTGTTCAGTAGTACTGGAAATGTCTAATCATTTCCCTTTCCCCATTGCATAGTTACCCTGGTAAAAGGCCAGAGGTCTCCTTGGGGAAGGATGGGAGAAAAACTAACAGCATAAACTGTTGGTAGTATAGTGGGAGCCTTCCTCAAGGGGACCCAGCATCGCCTTCATTCCAGGAGTTCTGGGTCTGTAAACTGGCTCAAGTCTGGAAATTGATTGAGGTGCTGTGATTCTCTTTTTTATAATTCCAATTATTATTTTGTCATGGAAATTTTCTGCTTATATAAATTAAGTAGAAATGCAGTAGGCTTCTAGGAACACCATGATTAATTAGCCAATTCCAGAGCTCTGCACAAGTCAGACTTCTGATTGCTGCTTTGCCTCTGCTGTACATTACCATAGCTATGCCCACCTTGCCTTTGATGGTTGAGTGCTGACACTTGGCCCTTGTCATCTCAGGATCCATTTATTCCCATTGTATTTACATTTTGTAGTTGAGTGACTGTGGTTCCTACTGTTAGATCTGACATACAGAGAAGAGCAATTACAAGGATCTTTAAAAACGTAGGTGCTGTCCTCACAAATCTGTTTCGCAAGGCATTTGTCATAGGGATATCTTCTGGACGCTCCCAGCCAAGATTAGTAGGTATAAAGTGACTCCACCATTCCAATGTCCCTAAGCCTTTGGATCCCTTCCTCTACATTAAACCAAGGGAGAGCAGGTATTTCCAGCTTGCTCACAGTGGGCTACTTTTGAATCCATATCTCAGTTAACCAAGAAAATAAACTATTATAACACATTTTAACTCTCCAAGCTGCAATATTAAATGCAGAATTCCTATATAATCAGTTCAAATCAATAAATTCAGTCTGATCCAACTCTATGTTTCTTCCACAATTATCTCACACCCTTAATATTCATTTCCATGCCTGTTCTCCAGATTTCTGCTTATATAAATTAGAAAAATCAAGCAGTTCTTTTTGAGTATAGTGTACCTCCACATGGGCCACACTCTCAACCTCACCTCGAGGGCCCTGCCGGATCTTTAGTTATAGGTCCAGAAGCAAACAGAGGTGTAGGGGTTGGCTCCTGAGGAGAATCAACATTATCTTGCCTGGCAACTGTCTCAGGGGAGGCCATCACTGTTGCCCAGGCAGCACAGAGTTTATCTCCTCAGGCAAAGGTAGAAAGGCTGATGGCAGCTTGGGTTCTGGAAGGATGTTGCCACTTCTGAGGATGGGGAAGCTGTTCCTTCTGGCACAAAAGGTTCATCAGAGTTTACAAACTCAGTGTTCCCAGCTTCATCATGGTCCTCCCACATGTCCCCATTCGAAGTTTCAGGGTCATATTCTTTTCGAATTGCTGGCCTCACTTTAACAGTAGACACTTAGTGAGGCTGTGCATGTTCCTTTCATTGCAGATCAATCACTTGCGGGTCAACCACTTGCATGATAAGTGCTTGTGTCTGATTTTCCACAATTTCAATCCTTTCTCTACAAGAGATAAGACTCACTCAGGGCAATCTTAGCAGATTTGAGGCTCAGTATCTGCTTCTGAAGCTGAGAGGTAGAATCCCTGAGTTCATCATTTTCTCTCATCACTTTGTCCAGTGAATTTAGGGGCAACCAATCAACTTCATTATGTTCACTGGTTCTCCACATATAGTCAAAGATATTATGTATAGAGTCACTAAACTCCTTGCCTCTCACAAGCAGTGAATCAGGAGTGTCAAAATGTACTTATTTTGCATAACTCTGTAAACAGTTCATGCAAAGGACTATTAGTGTTCTTCTTACTAATAGAAGTAGAGTGCTTAGCATTTTTTGGTCACTCCACCAGGCAAAAGAGCCAAACCTGCTGAGGTGCTTGCTGAAGGCAAAGGAAATACAGAATGGGTAGCAGAAGAAAGTAGTCATCAATACCAGCTATGACCATGAGAACAGCTTCAAAACTGAGGACTACAATTGACATGCATATTTCCTTCTTCTTTTGTTAAAAACATGCTTGTACATGTATACACTTGTACTAACATCTTCATTTTATTTCCTTTTTTCCTTAACATGTGACATAAGATTTATAGATTTTATATCAGTATTTAAGTATTGTTAACTTTATGTAATAGCATTCAGGTTGGGGATTGGTATGTTTCCAGTTGTACAAAGGATAGTTGTATTATGTTAGGCACAATTATGATATTATTGTCTTTTTTAAAGATTATGTATGATCTCAGGAGATGTGTATGAACTCAAGTTGACAAGGGGTGGACTTCTGATGGTTAATATTGAGTGACAACTTGATTGGATTGGGGAATGCAAAGTATTGATCATGGGTGTGTCTATGAGGGTGTTGCCAAAGGAGATTAATGCTTGAGTCAGTGGGTTGGGAAAGGCAGATCCACCCTTAATCTGAGTGGGCACCATCTAATCAGTTGTCAGTACAGTAAGAATATAAAAGGAGGCAGAAGAACATGAAAAGACTAGGCTTAGCTTCCCAGCCTACATCTTTCTCCTATGCTGGATGCTTCCTGCCCTGGAACACCAGACTCCAAGTTCTTCATCTTTGGGACTCAGAATGGCTTCCTTGCTCCTAAGCTTGCAGATAGCCTATTGTGGGACCTCATGATTGTGTAAGTTAATATTCCTTAATAAATTCCCATATATCTATACCTATATCTATCTCCTATTAATTCTGTTCCAAATAAGAATTCAGTCATCAACTGACCTTAAAATGGGGAGGTTATCCTGGATGACTGATGTAGGACTAGTGTAATCATAAGGCTCTTTGTAAGTGGATGACCAAAACAGAGGGAGAGAATGAGAGAGATGGTAGCAGGGAGAGGACTTAGTCTGACGTTTGCTGGCTTTTAGGTTTGGGAAATGGCACAATAAGCCAAAGAATACAGAGAATGTCTAGCAGCTGGAAAGTCAAGAAAACAGACTCTCCTCTAGAGCATCCACAATGGGAATGTACCTCTTATAATTTTATCCCAATGAAACCAATAAAACTGTGCTGTTCAAACTCACCAAGTTTGTAGTAATTTTTTTACAGCAGCAATAGAAAAAAATTTACTTGATTATGGGTACATGGGTTTCATTAGTCTCCCCATTTTTGTGTATTTTTTTTTTATTTTCCTGTAGTAAAACTTTTTAAAAAATTAAAGTTCTGAAAAAAATTTTCCCTTACCAATTTTGGATAAAAGTCCAATTGCCTAACAGCATACAGCTTAATTAAAGGACATAAAACATATAACTTAAATGATACGAAAGGGTTAGAAAGATGCTCCTCATCTATAAGCAGATATGCCCTAATGTGATTTAATTATTTGAATAATATGATAGTATTAAAGAATAGAAAAAAAAGTAGGTAGTGTCTTCATGGCAGATTTGTGATGCAACATCTATGATGGCACATGTATCAGACTGTATGATACCATTGTTTTGGAAACAAAATGAGATCACCAAAGGATGATCAGTGGAGATGGTACATGTTTTTTATGCCATATTTGTACTGAACCTTCACTATTAATTTTAGAATATTGGAAGTGAGGCATAGTTAATAAATACTTTGACAAACATCACATTTTAGACTCATTGAAGTTAAAGGTGATAATGTATTATTTTCTTAAACTGTAGTTTACTATCCATAATATTACATTAAATAGAACAATATTCTCATGGATATCTTAATCTGACATAAAGGGAGATTGTGCCTTGTTTGAAGGTTTTAAAATTTTTTTTTCTATCATCTGAAAAACAATAATATATGTCCAAAAGGAAAATTTTAACACACACATACACAGAGCACTATTTCACAGTACAAAGAAAACATAGCCTACTTAATGAAATTTTTCCTTTTAATATTATTTTAAATAGAAATAATAAAAGGTGACATAGAAGTAAATATTTATAGTGTTTGGCCTTTATGTGATGCATCTACAATAGGGTGGCACTACGTGAGAGATCACAGATAAAAGGGCAAATGCTGTTCTTTATTTCATAAAATTTGCAAGGAGTATAATATTTCTTTTACCTTAATAATCCCACTTTAGTTATTATGTAAGAGAGGAAAAGATGGAAGGGAAGGAGGTAATATTAAATTTAATCACGAAAAATTGATATGGTGTTAAAATGGTGAAAATAGGTGAATTTTTCATCAATATTGTGGACTTCAGTGAGAACTTGTATTTTCTTTTAAGGTGTAAATTACATGGTCAATATTTAGTTTGAGTAGGTAGACAATTATTTCACCTACGAGGTAAAGAACCAACTTGGGTTATCTGCAACAGGACTTTCACAGCATACACACTGTGACTATAGCAACAAGTGTAAGTGATGATATTGCCATTATTTCTAACATTCTTTGTAATTAAGGTTTAAGGGTAGAGATAAATATGTGAGTAGCTACCTCAGAAGGAATATTTAAAGCTTGCTTTTATGTCTGCACTAATCCTGTCCTGTACTTATCTTTTCCAGGGAATTGCTGGGGAATTGAATTACTTTGCTTCTGAAATTAACCCTGAAGGGCTGCACAATTCTTGGGCAACACTGGCTTGCAGCTTATTAGCATAGAAAAAGACATCCACAGAAAGAAACTTGAATTTGCAAATAAAACACAGATGAATGAAGCAATAAAATGGTAAGAAAGGCTACTTCCTTCCATGGGGAACTACTCAGGGCTGAGTATGCTTAAGTTTTATGCTAATATAAAACTGGTTTCAGCAAAGTACCCAGTTTTATAACCTAACAAATTGGTGCCAACTAATTTAAGCAGTCTACTACTGAAAAAAAAAATAAGAGAAACTGTTCAAGGAACATCTGTTTAGAAGAAAAGTCTGGAATCATTAAAAATGCATTTGACATAAGATAATTAGTTCTATTCTTTAATACTATCATATTATTCAAATGACATCAGCACTGATGCACTCAGATAGGATTTTAATACAAGTAGCAATAAATAGTGATTGTTGTGGATAAAGCTTGTCCTTCTTGTGCTAGGTAAATGAATATTTTTATTATTTATTATTGAACAGCAGAAGCAAGAGCAGATTCCCATTAGCTAATTCAAAATCAAGAAAAACATTCCATCATGTCATACATGCAGAAAGAGAAGAAATAAAATAGAGAAAAGAGAAATTTAGACCAAACTTGACATTAGTTCCCTATCACCGACTTTCAAAGCAAAATACAGATTATTGCTTCAAGAAATGCTAGTCTGAATGAGCCTACATAAAGGAGCATTGGTAAAAATACTGTGAATGTCTGAATAAAGGCAATTATAGTGTCTGCACCTGATTCTTATTTTCTGAATTTGGTCATCTTTCAAGAAAGAAAAAAAAATAGAAAAATCCCCCACAAAAGTAGCACCTTTATTATAATTGTCTCTGTTAATGTCAAAATTATGACTTTTTGTGATTAAATTTGAAATGAATTATTTAAAATTATGCTCTTAACTAGTTAATTGCAGAAGACTAGAAAATCTCATTTTATTAATAGAGGGCAAAGAAGGAGAAAGTATTTTTAAAACATATCAATGTGTCAGTAAGAGTAATTCAATTTAGAAAATTCTATAATAGGCTGTATATGGTAGCAGTCAAAATGATTCTAACAAAGTAATCAATGACTTTTCTCAAAAAATATTATAGACATACATATAAATGGGTTGTCATCTTCAATTTCATAATTGCCTGCATATAATAAAGTACTATTTTATTTCGATATCTGCAATGCAGTATTCCTTTGACTGTTGAGGGTATATTTGATTCATTCATAGGCAAAAGTTGTTTTGGCATCAAATCTACATTCATGTCTAAAAGAAGGAAACAAACTGCTTCTTCAGTGTTGATTCGAGAAGGAAATGAAAAGGATCCTCTCTTACTCATCTTTTAAACCACAGAAAAATTAGAAAAACATTTGACAAAGTAAAAACTCATTAACTTCTTGATGAATTATATTGAGTAGTCAGTTGAGGGGTAACATTCTTTTGCCCAAACAAGATAGCTTTATATTAAAATTAAATAACTGATTTTCCTGCATTCATTGAAAAAAAGACTACAGCTGTGTAAGGAGTACCTAATGCGTAACGACTACAGTAGTGTAAGGAGTACAATGCATAAACATAGAAACAGTTGTTAAAACAAATCAGGTTTGTATTTATCATCTACTTTTTTCTATCATCATATTTCTCTCTTCATTGCTATATTTATATATCATTTTGCATGTATAGAAAAGATCGCTGTCCTTATAATAATGTACATAAACTCATTTGTACACTGCTTTTTCGGTTAACCATGCATGTTATACACTTTAGCATATTGTTTTTCCCTATATGTTTAATTTTTTGCTATTTTTTAGTCTGTATATGCCAAACATATAATGTTGAGGATTAAGATGTTCTGAGCTTTCATAAACTATACTAGGTACCTTTTTATAATTTATCTATATATGATTATTACTTTAATAAGAATTATTTGAGCACAGCACGATGGTTCATGCCTGTGATCCCAGCACTTTGGGAGGCTAAGGCAGTTGGATCACTTGAGATTGGGAGTTCGGGACCAGCCTGACCAACATGGAGAAACCCTGTCTCTACTAAAAATACACACACAAAAAATCAGCTGGGTGGGGTGGTGCATGCCTGTAATCCCAGCTACTTGGTAAGCTGAGGTAAAAGAATCGCTTTAACCTGGGAGGCAGAGGTTGTAGTGAGCTGAGATCCTGCCATTGTACTCCACCCTGGGCAACAAGAGCAAAACTCCATCTCAAAATAATAATAATTATTATTCGTAGACAAAATTATTGTATATGAATTATTATTATTATTTGAAACTTTCTTAACTCTTAAAATTCTTGGCAGTGTGTCATTCAAAAATTTTAAATATGTTAAGCCTTTTAAAAGCATGTAATTAACATTCTTTTGAAGTTCTGTCCAATTATACTTTGACCAGATTTGTAGAGGAGAAATGGGTTTGGAGGAAGATACAAATAAGTATCTTCTTCTAAAAATTTACTTATTTTGGAAGTAAATATTCAAATAAACCATCAAAATGGAGATGCCTCTGAAGGGAAGTTCATATTACAGATATAAATGTTGATGTCCTTAGCATATTGTTCAAAACTGAAGTTATTAGGGCAAATTATATCATCTAAGTAGAGAGATTAGCCTAAGGGAAAAAGATAATTGAGGGTAAAGCTGTAAGGAATTCTATCTTATATTGCCATTTATGGTCAGGTACAAGAGGAAGAGTCTATAAGGAGACAGAGAAGGAAGAGCCATAGTAATAGGAGGAACAGGCTGAAAGGGACAGGAGGGACAAATAAAAAGGCTGCAGCCCTAGACATGGCCCTCTGGCAGGAGGACCTAAGAGGCTCAGAAAGGGGAAAGACATGAGTAAGCCGCCAGTCTGGCAAAGCTTGCTACCACTGTGGCCTACTGGGACATTTTAAGAAAGATTCTGCTGAGAGGAATGGACCACCTCCTTGTCCTTGTCCACTGTGAAAAGGGGTTCACTGGAAGGCATACTGTCCCAGGCTACAAAGGTTCCCAGGACCTGAGGTGGCTAACCAGATGACCCAATAGCAGGACTGAAAGTGTCCAGGGCAAGTGCCAGCATAAGCCATCACCCTTACCAAGCACCAGGTAATGCTAAACACAGAGGGCCAGGAGGTCAATCTCCTGAACACTGGCATGGGCTTCTCAGTTTTGCTCTCCTGTCATGCACTGTTATCCTCCAAATCTATAACTAACTGAAAAGTCCTAGGGCAAGCAGTCTCCTGATATTTCTCCTAGCCCCTAAGTTGTAACTGGAGAGCTGTGTTCTTCTCCCATGCCTTCCTCATCATGCCCCAAAGTCCCACTCCCTTACTAGGGCAGGACCTCCTAGCCAGAGCAGAAACCATTATCTATATACATGTTAGGGGAAAGATCCCTTTCTGCTGCCCATTATTTGAAAAAGGGATTAATCCCAAGGTTTGGGCAATGGAGGGACAATTTGGACAGGCAAAGAATGCCTGCCCAATTCAAATAAAGCTAAAGGATCTCACCTCTTTTCCTTACCAAAGACAGTACCCTCTGAGACTGGAGGCCAGAAAGGGGCTGCAGGATATTGTAAAAAAATGTAAAATCTCAGGGGCTAGTGAGGTCCTATAACAGCACTTGTAATACTCCAATTTTAGGAGTATAAAAACCTAATGGACAATGGAGGCTGGTGCAAGATGTCAGGTTTATCAATAAGGCTGTGATCCCTTTATACTCAGCTGTACCCAACCCACACACCTTGCTCTCCCAAATATCAGGCAATGCACAATGGTTTATAGTCCTGGACCTTAGGGATACTTTTTTCTGTGTTCCATTACATCCTGACTCCTAATTTCTCTTTGCCTTTGAAGACTCCTCCCACACACTTCTCAGGTCACCTTCATAGTGTTACCCCAGGGCTTTTGTGACAGTCCTCACCCATTTGGCCAGGCTTTAGCTCAGGATCTTAGTCATTCTTCACATCCAGGTACCCTGGTCCTCCAATACGTGGATGACTTCCTTTTAACTGCTAACTCAGAAACCCAGTGTCAGCAGGCTACCCAGGACCTCCTAAATTTTCTGGCTACTCGTGGCTATAATGTTTTCTAATCAAAAGCCCAACTTTGTAAGCAACAGGTAAAATACCTAGGACTTGTCTTGTTCAAAGGCACTTGGGCCCTTGATGAAGAATGTATCCAACACATACTAGCCTTCCCTTGTCCAAAAACCTTAAAACAGATGCAGGGATTTTTAGGAGTAACCAGTTTCTGCTGATTGTGGATTCCCAGATATGGTGAGAAAGCCAAACCTTTATACACTCTGATTAAGGAAACCCAAAAACTTAATACCCATCTGATACAATGGGACCCTATGGCTGAGGCAGCCTTTTAGACCCTGAAGCAGGCATTATCTGAGGCTCCAGCTCTAAGCCTTCCTACAGGAAATGACTTTTCCTACTATGTTACAAAATAGTCAGGAGTGGTGCTGGGGTTTCTCATCCACACTCAGGGAACCATGCCACAACGACTGGTATACCTAATAAGGAAATTGATGCAGTAGCAAAAGGCTGGCCACATTGCTTGCAGGTCGCAGCCGGAGTGGCTATATTGGTCTCAGAAGCCATTAAAATAAAATAGTGCAGGGAAAAGATCTAACCATATGTACTTCACACAATGTAGCTGGAATTCTGGCCTCTAAAGGAGGCTTATGGCTATCTGACAACCGCTTGCTCAAATATCAGGCTTTCATGCTCTAAGGGCCCATACTTCAGCTGTGCACATGTGCACCCCTCATTCCAGCTATGTTTCTTCTCGAAGGAGGGGCAGACAGAGAACATGACTTTCAGCAGGTTATAGCCCATAATTACGCGGCCCAAGAAGATCTCTCAGAAATTCCTCTAGCTGATCCTGACCTTAACTTATACACTGACAGAAGTTCATTTATGGAAAATGGAGTTTGGAAGGCAAGATATGCAGCAGTCAGTGATCAAATGGTGCTCAAAAGTCATTCCCTTCCTCCAGGAACTAGTGCCCAACTGGCAGAACTAGTAGCCCTCACTCAAGCTCTAAAATTAGGAAAAGGAAAGAGAATAAACATACACACAGATTCCAAATATGCTTACCTGGTTCTGTACGCTCATGCTGCCATATGGAAGGAAAGAGAGTTCTTAACCTCAGCAAGACTCTTATTAAATACCATAAAGAAATTTTAGATTTACTACAAGCTGTCCAACAACACAAAGAGATAGCAGTCTTATACTGCTGAGGTCACCAGAAAGGAGATGAAAAGGAAGCAGAGGGCAATCACTGAGCTGATCTAGAGGCAAAAAAGGCAGCTAAACAAGATTTTATAGATTTTATAGAAGTTGTATGTGTAGGTACCTACACAAACTGTGCAGAGGCTTTTCCCTGTAGTACAGAAAAAGCCCAAGAGGTAATAAAAGTTCTGATTAATGAAGTAATCCCTAGATTCAGACTCCTTCACTATCTTCAAAGTGATAAGTGATAAGGGAAAACCCTCTCTAGGGGACTAAACCAAAACACTCATCAGAAGAGGTAAAATGGGCAATCTCCCAGGGACATAATTTCCTTCCTTCAGGATGGCTAGCTACTCAGGAAGGAAAAGTACTCCTACCTGCTGCCAGCTGGTGGAAAATACTTAAAACCCTACATCAAACATTTCATATGGGTATAGAAAATACACATCAAATGGCCAGGTCTATATTTGTAGAGAAAGGTCTCATCAAAACTATCCAACAAATAGTCAAAGGATGTGAAATATGCCAGAAAAACAATCATCTGGTACATTGCAAAGTTCTTCCTGGGGAACAGCAAACTGGTCATCACCCAGGTGAGGATGGGCATATGGACTTTACCGATATGCCTAGGTCCCACAGATATTAACGTCTGTTAGTATGTGTAGATGCCTACACAAACTGGCTTTTCCCTGTAGGACAGAAAATGCCCAAGAGGTAATAAAAGTTCTGATTAATGAAGTAATCTCTAGATTAAGACTCCCTTGCTGTCTTCAAAGTGATAACAGCCCCACCTTCAGAGATGCAGTAACTCAAAGAATTTCCAAAGCATTAGGAATACAATATCATCTCCACTGTTCTTGGAGGCCTCAGTCCTCAGGAAAAGTGGGAAAAATGAATGAAACTCTTAGGAGACATTTTTAAAAACTGGCACAGGAAACTCACCTCTGGTGGCTCACTCTGTTACCAATAGCACTCTTAAGGGCTCAAAACTCTTCTCAAAAATAGGACTCAGTCCCTATGAGATGCTATATGGACCACGCTTTCTTCCCAATGATCTCTTATTAGACAAATAAACAGCAGACCTAATAAAAGACATAACCTCCTTGACTAAGTACCAACAGGCACTTAAGACCTTACCTGAAGGATACCCTAGGGAAAAGGGAAAGAGTTATTCTGCCCTGGAGATTTAGTACTTGTCAAGTCTCTACCCTCTGACTCTCCCTCTCTAGGTCCATCTTGGAAAGGACCAATTTCGATTGTTCTGTCTACCCAACGGCAGTTAAGGTGGTGAGAATTGACTCATGGATCCATCACACTTGGCTGAAACCTTGGACTCCTCCTCAAGAAGACCAGGGCCCTCTTCTCCACCATCTGAGGTTCCAGGAAGCTACCCTTCATACACCTGCAAGGCATTAGAGGATTTGCAGTTGCTCTTCTGATGAGACCCTCAGGAACTTAACTAACTCATAAGTCTAACTTACATTCTGGCATTGACAGGAATATAATTCTTAACTTTACTATTTGCAACCGAACTCTATGTGGTTACCCCTAAGACTTGGCTCACATCCCATAGACTCGCCATATCCATGGCTTTCTGCCTAATTATACCTCTACTAGATCTCCTCCTCTCCCTCTGATATTATCACGCTCTTACTATGACCTCTCTTGTGGCCCTCATTATTTCATTATCCTCTTTGCTGCCTGTACCCTGCTTCACTCCCATCCTACCTGCAAATACACACAAAAGGGTTACAACTAATATTGGACAGGGAATAAGTTCACTCTCTGGTTGGTCTTGGGGATCAGATCTATAGGCCTCCTTTATATCCTATACTTACATGCATAAAAATTGCTATATAGCTGCTTCCCTGTGCAGATACAACTCACACACATATTGGACAGGAACAATAACTGGGCCTAATTGTCCAGCTGCCAAGGGAACCATGGCCTGCTGGACATATTTTACCCATGTCGGGACTTCAGATGGGGGCAGAGTTCAAGATCAGGCACAGAAACGGTATCTCCAAAAAGTAATCTCTATCTTAGGCAAACCATGAAGTACCCCCAGTCCCTACAAAGGCCTGGACCTTTCTAAGCTACATGAGACCTTATGCACACGATCCCGTCTGCTCAAGTTATTTACCACCACACTCACAGGAATGCATGAGGCCTCCTCTGACAACCCAACTGACTGTTGGATGTGCCTCCCACTACGCTTCAAGTCATATACCCCAGTTCCATTGAATACTTATGTAACACACTAACCCACCCTCAAATCATATGGGGCTTATAGGTTCCTTGGTCACCAATCTACAAATCCCATCTGCCTCCAACTTCACTTGCGTGAACTTTACTAACAACGCCAATGCTTCTCTATGCCGCAACTGGGTTACCTTTCCCCCAGGCCTCAACTGCCTAGCCCCAGGCCGGTTCTTTATTTGTGGCTCCTCTGCCTACTGCTATCTAAACAATACCCTAGAAGAAACATGCCTCCTCTCCTTCCTAGTGCCCTCCCACATGACCATTTACACTAATTCTCAATTGTAGAGCCTTCTTTTGCCCAGGTCACATCATACTCAAACCCCAATTCTTCCATTCATCTTGGGGGCTGGAATAATAGGTGGACTAAGTACTGGTATTGGAGGAATTACTACTGCCATTCAGTTTTACTATAAACTATTCCAGGAAGTAAATAATGACATGAAAAAGGTTGCTGATTCTCTCATAACTCTACAAAAGCAGCTTAACTCTTTAGATGCTGTGGCTCTTCAAAATTGAAGGGCCCTGGATCTGTTAACAGCAGAGAAAGAGAAACTTGTTTCTTTTTAGGAGAATGTTGTTACTTTGTAAACCAATCAGGTATCATCCTAAACAAGGTTAAAGAACTCAGAGACTGAATAGAATGCAGGGCTAAGGACCTGCAAGAAAGAGAATCGTTGAGCTTGCTTAACAACTGGCTACCCTGGCTCTCCCCTTTTCTGGACCCCATAATAACCACCCTATTACTGCTTGCTTTTGAGTCTTGTATCTTTAACTATCTTGCCAAATTTGTTTCTTCCAGAATTGAGGCCATGAAGCTACAAATGGTCCTGCAAATGGAACCCCAAGTGTCCTTGGCTCATTTCTGTCATGGACCACTGGATTGACCTGCAACCCCAAAAGACTCCCCTCTGGAGGAAATCTCAACTGCAGAGCCCCCCTCTCTATGCCCCAGTTCAGCAGGAGGTAGTTAGAGTGGTTGTTGCCTGTGTCCCAGTAGCAGTTGGACTTTCATGTTCAGAGGGGTGACTGAGGGACTGTGTTAGAGGAAATTCCAGAGTCGGCTAGGGACTTTGTTCCCAGTGCAGGAATTTTCCCACCTCTGGCCTGCTAAAGGCATTGTTCTGAGTGTTGGGATTTTCCCTTCTCTGGGTCCTAAAGGCAGAGGCTCAGTGACTCAGCGTTTTAAAACTGTAACCAATCCAGTAAAGGATTCCAAGATCAACTGATCTGTCTGGGGGCGGGGGGCGGGGGGGGGGAAACCCTCTCATTGGATGAGAACAGGAAAGGGGAGGGAATAACTCATGGTATAACCATCCACCCAAGCCTGCAGTGGCACCCCTTCCAGGTCCTCTTCGTGGTGTGGAAGCTGTCCTTTTGCTCTGCCTAATAAACCACACTACTGCACACTCTTTGGGTCCATGAGTTCTATGTGAGCTGTAACACCACAACACCAAGAACCCCTTCCCCATTCAGTGGGGCTGGAGAGGCCAAGAACCTGAGTTCTAGAAAATCTGGTTAGATCTAATCTAGTTACAATATTAGGTTGGTCCCAAGGTAATTGTGGATTTTGCTATTAATTTCAGTGCCAAAGTGGCAATTACTTTGGCACTAACCTAATATCTGGAAACATGGTATAGTAGAAATGATGATGAGAGTTGCAATTTACTGGACAAAACCAGGAAATAGTATTCTGAGATAAAGTGATATACAAAAATGTATGGTACCATTAAAATTGTCACAGAGCTACACATTTACATAAAAGTTGTTTATGTTTAATAACTTTGAATACAGGAATACAAAGAATAAAGCACATTCATTGGATTTGGTGACATGATGTTGATTGATTATATTTATGAGAACATTTCCAGTAAAGTGTTAGGATTTAGGTTTGATAGGAAGGTGCTGGTAGAATTAAACAGAACAAATGGGAGATAAATATATAGAACTTATTGTAAAAATAGGTTTTTCTTCTCTTCTGTGAAGAGAAGAGAAGAGAATAAAAAGCAGAATCATTTGTTTGTCTTAAGTTCCCAATAAGATAGTAAAAGATGTAGTAAGGATAACAAAGTAATCATTGCAATTGAGATTTGGAATTAGTGGAGGGGGTGGTCCTTGTAGATAGTGAGATGATGGACTTGAGAACTGGTTATGCATTCTTGTGGAAAAGGAAATTATAGATGGGTAATTTAGAATTTGGGATACAGACCACAGGAAACTGTCAAGCCTCAAGTGAATGTGTGTGTGGAGGGGGTAAGGGTTGGAGCAGATTGTTGGGATAGCAGTGGTGGTGGTGCTGCAAAAGATTAAAAATGACCACTTGGGCAAATAATTTTAAAAACTTTAGGCAACTATACTTATTTTTAGTGGTAGCAATATTTTCTGCTAAGCCATTCGCTCTGTGCAAGATTTAGCTTTTCTGAAAACAACAGTGTATACGATTCTATTTTCTCCATAAATCAAAAGAATTGCTCAGAGATAATACCCACTTGGAAGATACACATAAAGCATACAGTGGTTAAAGATTATCTCTGATTCAATATGAGTAGTGGATGTACTTTATTAAATTGGATATTGGACAAGCCCAGAGTTAAAGAGTAAATACTTGGTTGGAAATACGTTGCTTCTAAAGAAATATCCCTATTTAACTTTAATCTTGATTTGAAAAGTATTATAATCATCAGTAATTATTTTTACAAACCCATATTGCTACCTTTTGAAATGCAAAATCATTCTCATTATGGTTCAGATATTGGACAATATTCAGTTCTGTCATCACTACAATTTGACAGCAAAGAGACTACAGAGGCAGACATGAAGCTCTTCATTCTATTATTGGACACAACCTAGAATTGTATTATACTATAAATAAATGTTGTAATTTGTGATTTATTTAGAATCGTATTTCTTCCTGTTGACATCAATAAATGATTTTTAAATTAAAATACATTTTACTATTTTATATTAATTTTTCAAAGTAATGTCAGAGTATGCAAAAATTATACACATTTACCTTCTACCAACCAGCTTAAGATATAAAGCACCTAAAATATTGAAACTCTTTTAATATACCCTATCTCATTTCTTTCCTCCTTATTCTTCCCTGCACAAAGGAGATTATCATTAAATCTATCATTTTTATAGATTTAAAAATTTTAAACCACATGTACATATCTATAAACATTTATAATTTTGTATTATGTTTTAAAGTTAAATATGATTATAAAAGAGGTACAAAAGAGTTATAATAATTACTTCAAATAATTTGTAATTTCTGTTAATAATTTTATACATTCATCTTTGTTGACAGATAAGTTCATAATTTTTATTAATTATTACTATTTCATAATACTATTACATCACATTTCTCTCAAAATTTTTCTGCCATTGGACATTTTAATTTTCTCTTATTTCTTTCAGTCTTGTAAACAATGTTGCTATAATATTTCTACACACATCTACTTCAGCCCATAAGAAGATCTTTCTTTTGGGCATATAGGTAGGAAAATAACTGCTATGTTGTGGAAGAAGTACATCTGTCTTTATTAAATATATCACTTGCTATGTTTTATCTGGGATACTTACATATTATTATTAGACTGTGTTTTTTAAAAAATGATATTTTGAATACCAAAAGTTTTTATGTTTGTGCAAATATCTTCTCCTAGTTTCTTATTTTTTCTTCTTTATTTGCTATTTATAGAAACACAGAAAGTTACATTTCAAGATGGTCATATTTATCAGTTGTTTTCTCCTTTTTACTTAGGAGTCTGCTTTTTTAAAATCTTTCCTAAAACAAGAAATAAAAAACCTATACACAAGCTTTAAATTTTGCTTTATTCAAGCCTTGAATTTACCTGAAACTAAACTAAATAACTGGGTTCTTTATATAGCTAACTAAGCACGACTTATTAAATTGTTCAAACCTCACTCCAAAATCACCTTTGTTACATAGCAAGTATTCACATATTTGTAAGCCAAATTCTAGGCTTTTTATTTTGGTCATTATAATTTTATTTGTCCCTGTGTAATACAGCACTCTCCTAATAACTTAAATTCAGTAATGTCTTGACATTGATTAAAGTAATAATTATGAACAAGACTCTGAAGCCAAACAGCCCTGGTTCAAATTTAGTCTCTACCACTGTGTGAAATTGGGCAAACTGCCTAACCTCTGTATGCTTCTGATTCTTCATTTGCAAACTGGAGTTTATATCACTGACATAATTGTTGTGAAAATTAAAGAATATTTTAAGCATAAACATTTAGAAATAATGGTGGCAGACAGCAAGTCCTAAGTGTAAACATTATAATTATTATTTGTTACATAGCAAATCTCAACTTCTCTAGTTCCAAACATCATTTCTTGTGTATTGCACATATAGTTGATGAGTTTTTCAAGTTTCATCAGTCAAACCAGTGGATATTATGAATAAAACTACACTAATTTTAGGGATTAATTTGGAGGAAAAGATTTATATAAAATACTGGGTGTTCACATCTATGAGATAGACAACCTTTCTTTCTCCTCCTTCTTTCTTCTCTTCTTTCTTCTTCTTGGTTTTCTGTAATGTCTTTCCATAAAATATATTGTTCTTCAAAAATATCTTGCATATGTACTTTAGATATTCATAAAAATTTTAAATTTGCACTTCTTTTCTAAAGGCTATTTTTCTTCTATTATACTGCTTCTATTTTTGCTTCTCATTTATTAAACAATAATTTATTTGCATAACTATGATATAATTTGTTTCATATTGATCTAATGAATTCCAATAATTTGCTTATAGAGTATATTTTTTTCTAAAAATATCTGTAAATAATGAGAAGTTTTCTTTTCTACAATTTATTATTTTTATTTCTTTTTCTTATCCTTTTACACTAGTTAGGTCCTCAAATAAAATATTGAATAATAGTCATGAAAACATCCAATCATGTCTTTTCATTCTTGATTTTTTTTTTTTGTAAAGCATTATTTTATTTTATTTATTTTTTCAGATAGATCTCCCTCTGTCATCCAGGCTGGAGTGTAGTGGCATGATCTGAGCTCACTGCAACCTCTGCCTCTTGAGTTCAAGTGATTCTCCTGTCTCAGCCCCTCCTGAGTAGCTGGGATTACAGGCACCCACCATCACACAGGGCTAATTTTTGTATTTTTAGTAGAGAGGTCTCCTGACCTCAGGTGATCCTTCCTCAACCTCCCAAAGTGCTGGGATTACAAGCATGAGCCACCACACCCAGCTTAAAGCAATAAGTATTTTAAACCTAGGTAGGATTACAACTAAGTATAGAAATGATTAAGAAAATCAAACACATTATATTAGTATTTTTGTGTAAAGGTATCTGTATGTTTAATAACATAAGTCTTCATAGTGTTTAAAAGAAGATGATCTATTAGAAAAACATATTAGACATGTAGTACTTATTTAACACATATAATTTAAGTAATTGATTTACATTTATGATTTTAAGTGGAAATATTTCAAACTATAAGTGTAATATTAGAAATTTAAAACAACCTAAAAATTACATATTTTTAAGATTAATTGATTGGATATATATGAATTGCTTAAGTACTTGAAAAGGATTTTTTTATCCGTCAAAAAAGTTCTGATTTTAAAAGGACACTTTAATCATGTCATGACTGCTGATGAATTTTTGGAAGATATATGCAATTAAATTTGGAAGACTCACATCTATTCCTAGTTTGCTAACAGTTTCTTTTGTTTTCTAATAATTAAAATCATATGCTGAATTCTCTAATTACATTATTTTATTTTGAGCCACAAATTATTCTATTATTCTTCATGTTTGCTTTTGAAAATATTTTTCCCAGTTATCTTGTTATATATTTTTAACTTAACGGAATTTTGATAACAAAATGTGGTCTGTAAAACAAGTCTTTCATAATTGCTGAGTTTTGTTTTAATTTTTAGTATGTGGCCAATTGTATTTATTTATTTATTTGATGTCTAATATGTCAATATCTTATTTAATTATGTCTAAATTTTCTTCATATACTTTGAAACTCCATTAGTTACATAATTTTCTTTTGTTTATTTGATTTCAGTCAGTCTTTGACATTATGATTTATGTTTATATATAGCAAAGTGCTGGTTTCTTTTTTTTTTAATTCTATGATTTCTGCCTTTTAACTAGCAACTGTAAACCATTTACATTTATCACAATTATGAATCATTTTAATGTATTATCAAAACTTTATTTTGGGCTAAGCACAGTGGCTCATGCCTGTAATCCCAGCATTTTGGGAGGCTGAGGCAGGTGAATCTGTTGAGCTCTGAAGTTTAAGACTAGCTGGGGCAAAAGGGAGAATTCCCCTCTCTACAAAAATACTACAAATTAGCTGGGTGTGGTGCACACTTCTGTCATCCCATCTACTTAGGAGGCTGAGATGGAAGGATCCCTTGAGCCAGAGGGGGAGGTTGCAGTGAGCTGAGATGGTGCCATGCACTCCAGCCTGGGCAACAAGCTGAGACCTGTTTCCAACCAACAAAAGGAAGAAATGAAACAACTTCATCTGGTAGCATTCTGCGACCCTGTTATTGTTCTTAATATCCTTTAGCCTTCTTTGGTTTTAATGATTTTGTATTCTTTTTTCTCTCCTCTAATGGTATTTAAAATATATGTTCAATTTTTTTAAATTGTAGGTATTTATGCTTAATACACTTATACATATATGCCTGTGTGTTTACGTGTCTATCTATCTATACATCTAAATTCACCAGTAGTTCCATTATTCTCAAAAACTATGGGAGGCCCTGCAACACTGGAATTTCTTTTTCTTCTTTTCTTTTTCTTCTTTCCTTTTCCTTCCTTCTTTCCTTGTCCTTCCTTCCTTGTCCATCCTTCCTTCCTTCCTTCCTTCTTTCCTTCCTTTCCTTCCTTTTCTCTCTCTCTTTCTTTCTTTGAGATGGACTCTCACACTGTTGCCTAGGCTGGAATGCAGTGTCAGGATCTTGGCTGACTGCCACCTATGCCTCCAGGGTTCAAGTGCTTCTCCTGCCTCAGTCTCCGGAGTAGCTGGGATTACAGGTGTGCATCATCATACCTAGCTGATTTTTGTAATTTTAGTAGAGACAGGATTTCGTCATGTTGGCCAGGCTGGTCTCAAACTCCTAACCTCAAATGATCCATCCACCTTGGCCTTCCAGAGTGCCAGGATTATAGGCATGAGCCACTACACTGAACTTGAACATTGGAATTTCTAAGAACACTTTCTTTCTTACATGTTTTCTCTAATATTTTGCTTATTACATACCAAAATTTTGGATATTGTTTGCATTTTATTCCATATTTTTAGATGGATTTCATATTTACCAATTCTTTTTTTTTTTTTTTTTTTTTTTGTATTTTAGGTTCTGGGGTACATGTGCAGATCATGCAGGGTTGTTGCATAGGTACTTACATGGCAAGGTGGTTTGCTGCTTAAATCCCCCATCACCTATATCTGGCATTTCTATCCATGTTATCCCTCCCCAACCTCCCCACTTTCCACTGTCCCCCACTAGACCCCAACCAATAGACACTGGTGTGTGATGTTCCCCTACTTGTGTCCATGTGTTCTAATTTTTCAATACCCACCTATGAGTGAGAACATGCAGCGTTTGATTTTCTGTTCTGTGTGAGTGTGCTGAGAATGGTGTTTCCAGATTCTTCCATGTCCCTACAAAGGACACACACTCATCGTTTTTTATGGCTGCATAGTATTCCATGGGGTATACGTGCCACATTTTCCTTGGCCAGTCTATCATCGATGGGCATTTGGGTTGGTTCCAAGTCTTTGCTATTGTAAACAGTGCTGCAATGAACATACGTGTGCATGTGTCTTTATAGTAGAACAATTTATAATCCTTTGGGTATATACCAAGTAAGGGGATTGCTGGGTCAAATGGAATTTCTATTTCCAGGTCCTTGAGGAATCGCCACACTGTCTTCCACAATGGTTGAACCAATTTACACTCCAACCAACAGTGTAAAAGTTCCTATTTCTTCACATCCTCTCCAGGATCTGTTGTCTCCAGATTTTTTGATGATCACCATTCTAACTGGAGTGAGATGGTATCTCAACGTGGTTTTTATTTGCATTTCTCTAATGACCAGTGATGAGGAGCACTTTTTCCTATGTTTGTTGGCCTCATAAATGTCTTCTTCTGAAAAGTGTCTGTTCAAATCCTTTGCCCACTTTTGAATGTGTTTGTTTTTTTCTTGTAAGTCTGTTTTAGTTCTTTGTAGATTCTGGATATTAGCCCTTTGTCAGATGGGTAGATTGCAAAAAGTTTTTCCCATTCTGTTGGTTGTCAGTTATCTCTAATGACTGTTTCTTTTGCTTTACAGAAGCTCTGGAATTTAATTAGATCCCATTTATCTATTTTGTATTTTGTTGCCAATGCTTTTGGTGTTTTAGTCACGAATTCCTTGCCTATGCCTATGTCCTGAATGGTTTTGCCTAAAGTCCAGGACCAGGCAGGTTCACAGCCTAATTCTACCAGATATACAAAGAGGAGCTGGTACCACTGTTTCTGAAACTATTCCAAATAATACAAAAAGAGAGAATCCGTCTCAAATCATTTTATGAGACCATCATCCTGATACCAAAACCAGGCAGAGAATCAACTAAAAAAGAAAACTTCAGGTCAATATCCATGATGAACATAGATGCAAAAATCTTCAACAAAATACTGGCAAACCAATTGCAACAGCATATCAAAAAGCGTATCCATCATGATCAGGTAGGCTTCATCCTGGGGATGCAAGGCTGGTTCAACATATGAAAGTCTATAAACGTAATTCACTGCATAAACAGAAACAAAGACAAAAACCACATGATTATCTCAATAGATGCAGACAAGGCCTTCAACAAAATTCAACAGCCCTTTATAGTAAAAACTCTCAATAAACTAGGTACTGATGGAACATATCTGAAAATAATGAAAGCTATTTACGACAAACCCACAGCCAATATCATACTGAATGGGCCAAAACTGGAAGCATTCCCTTTGAAATCTGGCACTAGACAAGGATGCCCTCTCTCACCACTCCTATTCAATTCAATACAGTATTGGAAGTTCCAGCCAGAGCAATCAAGCAATAAAAAGAAATAAAGGGTATTCAATTAGGAAAGGAGGAAATCAAACTGTCTCTATTTGCAGATGACATGATTGTATATTTAGAAGACCCCAACGTCTCAGCCCAAAATCTCCTTAAACTGATAAGCAACTTCAGCAAAGTCTCAGGATACAAAATCAATGTGCAAAAATCACAAGCATTCCTATACACCAATAACAGACTTAAAGAAAGCCATATCAAGAGTGAATTCCCATTCACAATTCCTACAAAGAGAATAAAATACCTAGAAATACAACTAACAAAGGATGTAAATGACCTCTTCAAGGAGAACTACAAACCACTGCTCAAGGAAATAAGAGAGGACACAAACAGATGGAAAAACATTCCATGCTCATTGTTAGGAAGAATCAATGTTGTAAAAATGGCCATACTGCCCAAAGTAATTTATAGAGTCAACGCTATTCCCATCAAGCTCCCAATGACCTTCTTCACAGAACTGGAAAAAAACATGTTAAAATTCATATGGAACCAAAAGACAGCCTGCATAGCCAAGACTATCCTAAGCAAAGAGAACAAAGCCAGAGGCATCACATTTCAAACTATACTACAAGTCTACAGTAAACAAAACAGCATTGTACTGTTACCAAAACAGAGATATAGACCAATGGAACAGAACAGAGGCCTTGGAGGCAATGCCACACATCTACAACCATCTGATCTTTAACAAACTTGACAAACAAGCAATGGGGAAAGGATTCCCTGTTTAATAAATGGTGTTGGAAAAACTGGCCAGCCATGTGCAGAAAGCAGAAACTGGATCCCTTCCTGACACCTTACATTAAAATTAATTCCAGATGGATCAAATACTTAAACATAAGACTTAACACCATAAAAAAAACCTAGAAAAAAACATATTTACCAATTATTTTTCTCACCATC
>CAUYQU010043089.1:0-37611 GCA_963574635.1 Cheracebus regulus | reverse complement strand
TGTATTCTAGCCTGGGCAATAAAACAAGAATCCCATTCTCTCTCCCTCTTTCTCTTCCTCTTTCTTTCTTTCATTCTTTTTTTCTTTCTTTTGCTGTTTCTTTCTTTCTCCTTTTCTCTCTTTTTCTAAAATCTCTTCCTTTCTCTTTCATTTTTTTCTTTCTTTTGCAGTTTCTTTCTTTCTCCTTTTCTCTCTTTTTCTAAAATCTCTTCCTCTTTCTTTCTCTTTCATTTTTTCTTTCTTTTGCTGTTTCTTTCATTTTCCTTTTCTCTCTTTTTCTAAAATCTCTTCCTCTTCCTTTCTCTCTTTCATTCTTTTTATAAAAAAAATAAATAAATAAATAAATAAAATAAAAAAAATAAAATAATAATAAAAAAAAGTAAGATGTCAGTAAGGTGATTCAGTTATCAAATATATAAAGAACCATAATGGGAAATGCACAGTTCTAGTCTGTTAAATTGTTCATTTTTAGAAATGTTTCTGCTTCTTATGCTTTTTGCTTGACATGAGGCTTTGACCCATGGGTGGATGCAGAAAAATCTTCATATCTTCATCTCCATCTACTCTTTAGGGCTTTAAATTCAGTTAATCCATTACTTGCATAAAGTTAGTAAAACCAAAGAAAATTTTAATTTTGAAGAGTATTAGCTAGCATTATTAAGTAGGAAAGAACGGGAAAACCAAGTAAACTCTCTGAATGGTTTAGCTTGTGGATATGTATGTAATAATGTTAGAAAATGCAACTGAACTCTAATTAATAAAATACTTCCTGTAGGGCAAATACAGCCAGAAAAATTGGAAAGCAGATCAATAAGATTACTACATTTCTTTAAGCCACTGAAAACAAGAGCGAGACGCTGGAATGTATTAGCAAAGTGGCTATGTCTAGACACTTAATGTTAACTATATTACATAACTTTTTACTTTTGGATACTTTACTGGTAGGGAAATGGATAAAATGATCCTCACTGATGCTTTCTAATACTGGTACTTTACAGAGCAGTGGTAGGAAATGTCCTTATTACATCAAAGGATACTTTCTGGAGAGTGTAAACCATGATTGATTGAAGTACATGCAAACAGTGACTTATTTATTTAGTGCTTCTAAAAATTTCTGAGTTGGAAGGCCAAAAAGTAAAAATATCAAAAAATAAACATTTAAACCACAAAAGGGAAAAAAAGAGCTCATTAAGTAAATACGACCCAGAGAGAGAAACTGGTTTCATATTGTAGCGAATTAAAAGATACAAAACAGTGGGGCAAATAGAGTAGAGAGAGGAAAATAGGAAGAAAAAGAAATTACAGGGCACAAGGATGAGAAGATGTAAGTCAGGATTTGCAAGCAAAATGGCAGACTCAAGGGAGCGATGAAGAGAAAAAAGAGAGAGAAAACTGCAGAGAAGGAGAGAAAGGAAAGAGCAAGAACTTGATGTCTGTGTAAGACAAGAAACTGGTGTGCTCCGACACTTTTGAAAATGTAATCGTTTTCTCAGCAACTTATTATGAATTATCAACGTGCAAAATATTTATTTCTACAATATAAAGACTTTGAAATGATTTAGGTTTTAAAAGTTGACTTCAATCAGAAAATGAATAATTTAGCTATCCATATATTAGCTATGTCTTGACATATTCCCTCTGACAATAATAACTTACTCAATTGCATTATTTTTAGTTTTTGGGGATCTAGGTATCTTTATTCCACAACATCTGAGTGTAACACTGAAAATCTGTATTAATTTCTGAAACGAAACTATTTTTTTTCTGTATCAATTTAAGCTTTTGGTTTAGATAAGGGATGTCTAAGGGACACATATAATGAGAACTTCTCTCTCATTGCTTTTTCCATGCCAGCAAGCTCCCAAATTTCACTTTAAAAACCTACAAAAATAGTTTTAAAAATTATAGTTGGTGCTAGGCGCAGTGGCTCATGCCTGTAATTCCAGCAGTTTGGGAGGCGAGGCAGGCAGATCACTTGAGGTCAGGAGTTCGAGACCATCCTGGCCAACATAGTGAAAACCTTGTCTCTACTACAAATACAAAAATTAGCCGGGTATGGTAGCGGGTGCTTGTAATCCCAGTTACTTGAGAGGCTGAGGCAGGAGAATCGCTTGAACCCTGGAGGAGGTTGCAGTGAGTCATGGTCTCGCCACTGCACTCCGGCCTGGGTGACAGAGGGAGACTCGGCCTTAAAAATAAAATAAAAAAATTACAGTTGAAACAATGGGAGAAAATCTTTGTGAGTTTGTGTTAGGAAAAGTTTCCTTAGGTACAACACTAGAAGCAGAGTCTATAAAAAACACTGATTCATTGGACTTCTTCAAAAACTTTTCCTTTATGAAAAACACTGTTAATATAATGAAATGGCAAACCAAAGGCTGGGGGAAGAAACTTGCAAGAGTATATCTGAAAAAGCCTTGTATTCAGAGTATATAAATCAATCTCTAAACTCAATAATAAGAAAACAATTAAATAAAAAAAGGCAGAAAATTTGAAAAGATGCCTCACTAAAGACTATACTTGGATACAAAATCGGTCCATGAAAAAGTGCTCAACACCCTTAGTCACTGTGGAAATACAAATTAAAACCACAAGGAGATACCACTATTAGAATAGCCAAAAAAACAAGAAAATAAACAAAACCCAATCAACCAAAACCAAAACCAAACTAACCCACTGACAATACCAACTGTTGGGGAGGTTGCCGAGTAACTGGAATTTCCCAAACACTGTTGGTGGGAATACAAAACAGTACAATCACTTTGGAAGATAGCTTGGCAGTTCTTTATAAAATGATAAACATTCATTTACAACAAGGCCCAGTAATTCCACTCCTAGAGAAACACTCACAAGAAAGAAAGATCCATTCACTTAAAACCTGTACATAAACATTAATAGTGGCTTTATTCATAATTGCCCCAAACAGAAAATAACCCAAATGTCCTTCAACTGGTAAGTGGATTAGCAAACCTTGGTACAGCTGTGTGATGGCATATTACACAGCAGAAAAAAGGAACAAACTATTGGTACAAATGACGATTTGGATATTATCTCAAGTACATTATGCTAAGTGAAAGATACCAGATTCAAAATGCTATGATTCCATTTATATGACATTCAGGAAAAGGTAAAATTGGAAGAATTTAAAAAAAAATCAGGAGTTGCTAGGGGTTGAGAATAGAGAGAGGGACTGATTAAAAAGGCAGCCTGAAGGATTTTGAGGGGTGATGGAATTGCTTTGTATTTTGATTATGGTGGTGACCATACTACTATATGTATTTGTGTACAGACCTGTCCTAGACACAAAAGTGAATTTTACCATATGTAAATTTTAAAAAGTGAAGAAATGGGTTAGTCATTTCTCCTAACTCTCCAGTGATTTTTATTAAAAATTGTAAGAGGCTCTATACTACATTGCTGCAATGATTCATAGGAAGAGATATATTTTGGACTTTAGCCTGGTTGGTAAAAAATATCACTTTAATTTTTCTTAAGGTATTGGAAGGCCGGGCGTGGTGGCTCACGCCTGTAATCCAAGCACTTTGGAGGCCAAGGCGGGCGGATCACCTCAAGTCGGGAGTTCAAGACCAGCCTGACCAACATGGTGAAACCCCATCTTTTAAAATAATTAATTAATTAATTAATTTTTTAAAAAAGGTATTTGATTCTCATGCTTGTAATCCCAGCACTCTGGGAGGCCAATGTGGGCAAATCACTTGAGGTTAGGAGTTCAAGACCAGCCTGGCCAACATGGTGAAACCTCGTCTCTACTAAAAAATACAAAAATTAGGTGGCAGGGACCTGTAATCCAAGATACTCGGGAGGCCGGGGCAGGTGAATTGCTTAAATCCAGGAGGTGAAAGTTGCAGTGAGCCCAGATCACACCACTGCACTCCAGCCTGGGCGACAGAGCGAGACTCTGTTTCAAAAAAAACAAAACAAAACAACAACAACAAAAAGGTGTTTGATCCAGATAAACAGGAGGCTTAGGGCTAAAAAAATCTGTAAAAAAAGTATCTGAGTATCAGTTAGGAGTTAGGTACTGTTATAAGTGATAAAGCACAGAGAAGAGTAAAACCTGGACTTTTTTTTTTTTTTTTTGCCTTTTATGGTGTTAGACCTAGAGGGGGTCAGCTGATTCCAAGACATTTCTCAGTAGTAATACCTGGAATGATATTGATGTCCAAACAAGTACAACGAACTTTGTGGCTTTTCTGAACCTTTCTTCTGTGGTACTGAATGACTTCGAGTTGTTTTCTAATCAGCTCAATAGGTTAACTACTTGAGACTGAATAAAATAAAGCAGTGGATGGCCAGTCAAAGACTCCCTACCATTGTCAGGAAAGAAATGCAACTGCTGTTTGAGCTTTATGCAGGTCCACAGCAGAAGGGTACACGTTTATTTCATTAAAAGCTATTTTATTACCTGGAGGAAACCAAACGTCAAGTTTAGCTCTCTAACATGAATTATATTTTATTCAAATGCAGATGTACTTTTGAACTACAGCAGCCATTTGATTAACTTGTCCAATGACTAAACCCATGACCCTCTATATTAAAAGTGGTGACCTTTATGTGGAAGAATCTAACCCAGAGCTACGTTATCCATTAAAATCCAACTTGGGAGTATATTACTCTTCGTGAAAATGTAACCACCTCTTTTCCTGCTAGTGGAGGTCTCCAGAGAAACACAGAGTGAATAAAAGACATATGTAACTTCTTTTATTTGGTCACTTAGGAGGAGGTCATCATCCACATGCATAGCTCTGATTCCCGGGTGACAGACAAAAATGACAAAACACTGCAGTGGCTGAAGAGTACTTTAGAAATATTTCAGTTGGAGGAAAGGCACTTCATTACCTCATGAGAAATGGAAAGCCTGTAAGCTTGAGGATGTTACTTGCCTACATCTTAGAGCTGTATTGAGATGAAATGAAAGAGGAACACAGAGGGACCTTGGTTGATAAGGGAGGAAGAAATGGGAACATTTTTGCTTCTGAGACAAAGAAGCTTTGAGGAAAGAAGAAAGAAACTTTAGATTGATGTATGGTTTTGAGAAATGACAAGTACTTACAGAAAGCATAGTCCCAAATGGGCAACGTGTATAAAAAGACCCTGCTATTATTGTAAAAGTCAGGCATTTTTCCCTAAGTGAGGAAGCAGAAATAAATGAATTCTTTAAGGAGGAGGGAAGATATAAAACATCAGCCCTCTTGGTGTGAAACATTTTTACTAGTTTAAATCACTCTATCTACCAAAATAAGCTATTCTAAAATATTAATGTTCTTTTCTGGCAAACTGCAGGTTATCAACTCTGGTTGTACAGTAATATCACCTTAGATACTTTTAAAACAATTCCATCTGCAGGGATTCTAATTCAACTGATCAGCGCTGTTTCTCTTGTGATTCTCTTGAGCAGCCTGGGCTGCAAACCACCACTTTAGGGGATACAGATTAGTTTAGGAGATTCAGCTGAGACCTGCACCATACATACATATTTAAAAGTGGGCCACAATCCAACAAATGACAGAAAAATCTGAAGCTAAAGAGATGGACAGGGGACGAGTTTCTGCATTATGAGAGAATTCTTGGATTCATCCTTTAACAGTACCTTTACATAGTGGCTACTCCATTGATAATTCCCTAACTTGATGCTAGGCTGGAATTGATTGGGGATAGGTAAAGCAGCCAAGTTCCACCTAGGCAAGTGAAAAAGAAGCTACAGTTCTGAGATGATAATATGAACCAAGTGAAAACTATGATTTGATTTATAAATATTCAGTTTTAGGAACACAAATAAGTGGAAAAAGTGAGGTCGCTCTGTAATATCCATATGCTCATGTTTATACATAAGTGATGATTTCTCTAACTTACGGCTTTACGGTCAAATCCCTTGCATATACACAGTAAAACCACATCAGTTCCTGTTTATAAAGCTCCATTTAAGAGACACACTATCATAAGGTTCTTACTTCCCATAGTACTGTATTGTTTTCCCGTTTTTAGTGCCTGTTCCTTTTAAACAAATCTTTGAAGCTTTGAAAGGCTCTATTCATTTTCTTTGAGTTTTTCTATATATCTGAAACCTGAAAGTGAGTCCAAAATGTGAATTTGCAAGCAGCCTTGCTCAAAATTCATATTTAGGTCCAAATTAACTAATTTGGTGGACCTAAGCTTATAAATGTTTGCATACTTTCACGTGGGTAGCATGAAAAACCCTCTACCCAATGAGCTAGTGAAAAATAGCAGGTGGGAGGCTAAAAGGGACTTTTGAAATGAGCCACTCCAAAGGTTGCCATTAAAGTTCTTTAAACATGTGCATGAAATAACAATATTGAGCTTTTGTTTAACTGGGATACAAATGGAGAATCTAGAAACCTAGACATGCAGCAAATGACATGGGTCTCGTAGCCTGAGGCTTTATTTTAAAAATTGAGCTCCTTATAAATGAGATCTTTGCTAAGAGGAGAATTAAAAAAAAAATTGATCTCCTTTCGGCTGGCATGAGGGTAGGAGAGTAACTAGATTTTAATACAAGCATTATTATTATTTGATGAAAGGAAGAAATAACACAAATTAACTACAATGGAGAAATGTTCTTTGTAATTCTAAAACTGCTCTAAAACAACTAAGAAAAGTCAACTTCAGCATACATAATTTTTATTTTGATAATGATGCTCGCAACCTTAGTACTTTTGACCAAAAGCTACTACAGAACTTCTAGTGGCAAGAATCAGGCCAGGCACAGTGGCTCATGCCTTTAATACTAGCACTTTGGGAGGCCAAGGTGGAAGGACTGCTAGAGCTCAGAAGTTTGAAACCAGCCTGGGCAACATAGGGAGACCCCATCTTTAAACAAACAAACAAATGGTGATGTTAAAAAAATTTTTTTATGAAGTTGAAAACACAATTCAATTAAGACTGACTATTCTAAGACAAAAAAATGTGACACTAAATGTAGGCCTCATATTTCAAAGAATATAAAGAAGCATGCACTAAGTAACTAATATTTGCTTCCTAGTAAAAATTATTTTGCTTTTCATGGCATCAGAGACAAGAGACAAAAAATGTCACCATGATTATGGTCTAAAACAATGGTTCTCAAACCTCATTGTGCATTAGAATCAGCTGGAGAGCTTGACAAAATACAGATTTCTGGGCCCCACCCCTGGAGTTTCTGATTCAGTAGGCCTGGGGTTGGATCTAGGAAGTTTCATTTCTTGCAAGTTCCCAGGTAATGCTGATGCTGCTTTTCCAGACAACACACTTTAAGGGCTACTTAACTAAAATAATCCTTTGGCAATTACCTAGTTAGTTGAGATAAAAACAAATAGTTTACAGGTGCTAGCAAGCCCGGAGATAAAACCATCTAGTTAATTCTTATGTTGCATATTCTGGAGAGTCTTGTGTGAATATCCTGAAGCATTAAGTAAAAAACTCTCACTCTGTCCCTGTCAGGTACTGACTGCCAACATGTTTGACCCTAAACAATAAAATCCATACATAATTTTCTTAGAGCTTGAAATTGCTGCAAAATAATCGTAATTTCATAAATATAGCCAGTAGAATGTATACATCCCAAAGTACTAGATTAAACTTAAACTTTTCTAAACATTAAATACAACCACAAGGGCAAGAGTTCTCAATTTGTTCTTTTTTCAAAACCACAGGCGAGCTAATTCTACAGATTGTGGAATGTATAATAGGCCATTCTCACAAAATAAACCCAAGGGCTGAATTATATCTCTTCAAACTAGGTGGTGTCTTAAGTCAACAAAGGTAAGTCTTTGACTACCATGCTGACAAGCTGATTTTGTGACATGCATGGACCTCACAGAAACAGAAACATGCAACAGTAAAGTAATATAAAAAATGAGTGTTTGTGTGGCTTCTATTAAAGCTTCTTAAAGAAAATTTCTTGGAGCTTGACTATAACCAAAAAGTAGTTACCCTGTGGGACCCTGTTTCCCAGAGCTGCATTCTTCTGACCAGAAATATGAATGTCATGCTGCTGTTTAGGGTCTTCAAAGTTGGCTCATTCCTCACTCAGATATTATGGGTTGTCTTCTCCAAGAGATTCCTGGAAATGAATAATTTCTCACTGAGAGAAGAAAACAGAAACCATTAACTACCAGTCTTAAAGCTGTAAGTTATGGTAATAGTGAATTTTCTTAACTGTAATGACAAAAAATTTTGAGCTTCCTCCCCAGCAGTACAGAGGAGTTCCTTTAAGTTTTTGCTATACCGTATTTGTAAATTCTTGCCTGTGAGTTATATGAGTAATAAGTTAGTATTTACTTTTTACATGTGCAGCTTAGGTCCACATGTTAAATAGAATAGATTCTATTCTATGAGTTCTATGCAGCACACTTTATTTTATTGTATATGACTCCTTATACCATAATAATGTTCTTGGTTTGTTATAAACAAAATAATGGGAAAATCAAGAGTTATTTGCCTTATAAACAAAATAATGGGAAAATCAAGAGTTGTTTGCCTTTTGCAATTCCATTCTAAAGACTGAATGGAACTAAAAATGTCCAGGAATATACCAATATTTTCAGAGCCTCCGGTAGCACTTTTTGGAAGGTGGACAGGGAATATCATGACACTGGAACAGTTTTTCCTCTGATATCCTAAAGCCTAAATATGGCACTCTCCTCTAAAACAGTTATTGATTGAAGGCAATGTTGTCTTGTGAAGACATCTGACAGTGTCTGGAGACATTTTTGATTGTCACAACTTGGAGGGTGCTATTGGCATGTGAGAGGCCAGGGACACTGCTAAGTATCCTATGATGTACAGGACAGCTCTCTGCAACTAAGACTTTCGCAGCACAAAATGAGAAACCCCGCTCTAAAACAACCAAGAAAAGACATTAATAATAACATGATAAAAAGATGTGATGTATCATTGCAACATATATTATTTACCTGTATTGATGGATATATTTTTAAAAATCCCTTTCTAGAGAACTTTTTGTGACTGTTACTCTCATAAAATCACACTATGCTGGAATGCAGACTTCAAGGAGGCAGCAATTAGGGTGCGGAGGCCAAACTACAAGATGTTATTTCAAACCGAAGAATCTCTCTTAATCCCTAAGCTACCCACAGAGAGACCTTTCTGCATAAATACACATGGAAGAAAAGGATTGCCAAGTATAATCAGATTCCTCTAAGAGACTAGCAGTGAGAGACAAGATGAAAGTTTGCTTAAGAGTATGACAGTGGGCTTTCAAAGACTACTGCTAGGTTTCCAGAAGCATGAACTGACCATCAGTATAGCTGCTGGATAATAATAAACCATGGTATATCATCTGTTTTACATGAAAGGCGATTTGTTCTCCATCTTTATTGCTGACAAAAAAAAAAAAGATAGAAGATGATTTATCTCTTGAAAATGTTAAGACTAGAAGGACTGCTGGGTGGCTTAGGTGAAGTTCCATCTTGAGAGAGGATAATGAACCATGGAGGTGGTCTGAAGTCCTGCAATTCTTTTAAAAAATTAAGGCTCATCAAATGAGGGGCTAGAAATATCAGCAAGACTAATGGATTTAACACTGGCTATTCAGAGTGCCTAAAATAACACCTTCATCAGACAAGATGCTCAATAGATATTTCTTGAATAAATAATGACATAAATATGTGACTCCTTTTTATCTTCTGCAAACACAGACCTAAAACCAATTAATATTCCCAACTCATCCTGTAGGAAAGCAGCATGAATTGGTTTCAAAAGGATTGCTTTGGTAACCATGGCAGGGAAGTGTACACATCTATCCTAAAATAGGACTGTGCAAGAAAAGGCAGTCCTTGCCTTATTCGGGTAATAACTGACTGGTGAAACATTCCATATCTATTCTCACAAGCCTTCCAGTTCCAATGCAAATAAAGAATTAGCTGATATAACCAAGAAATGATATTGATTCTAATCATCTGACGAACCCACGTAAGTCTTCTTGCCATCCCAAGTGCCTCCTGCTATCAGGAGAACAGAACAAGGCATCACCTCTTTGTACCTGATCAGTTTCAGTCTTTCTGAGACTGGGAGGAGGAAATTTAAAATGGATTTCTCAAAATGTGGTCCACAGATCACCTATACCTGCATCACCCTCGGTACTAAATTCAGATCATGGGCCCCATCTCTTACTATAAAATTGAAATTATCTAGGGTACTCCCCAAAATCTACACTTTAACATGTTCCCTGGGTGATTTTTATGCTCACTGAAGTTTGAGAAACCCTCTGAAAAGGGATAGTTTGTTCAGGGAGAGTCAGAACCCTAGAGTTATTAATTTTTTTTTTCTCCTCTTAGCTAGGTTATGACAGCTTTAAAAAAAATAATGGCCGGGCGCAATGGCTCATGCATATAATCCCAACACTTTGGGAGGCCGAGGCAGGTGGATGCTTGAGCTCAGGAGTTTAAGACCAGCCTGGGCAAATATAGCGATATTCTCATCTCTAGTAGAAAAATAGAACATTTTAATTTTTTATTAATTAAAAAAAGAAAAGAAAAACAGCTAGCTTATTTCAGCAGAGGGATGGAGTGAGTTAAAATAGGTTGCAGAAGACCCAATGTTGAAACTGTTAATTTTGTGAAGCGTTTAATTTCTCATATGGTGAATTCTGAGTTGCTTGATCCAGCCACTCCAAGCCACTATGTGTTTCTCAACATGCCCATGAAAACCTTCGTTAGAGATTCACCCATATGTGACTTATTTAAACTTTAATAAAAAGAAAAACTCAACATCTGTTTATTTTATTTTATGTGAGTTCTTTTTTAAATAATAGAGACATCAAACTTGGATTTTCTTTTAGGTTATCATAAGAATAATGAGGCCTAGAAATTGTAAAATGGCAGTAACTCCCAAATCTGGGATTTGCTATGGGATTAATTTTTGTTTCAAAGTGTGAATGCAGGTATCTAATGTTTGGGGCATTCATATAATCTCATATAAAATAATGGAACTTCACAATAAACTGAAAATCAGAAGGATTTGAAAGATGGTTCTGATTCTACACCCTTACAAAGATTTTTAATGTACCAAAGTGATATTGGCTATATCTATCCAAAAATACAAAATCTACTTTTTCGCTAACATGATACACTATCTATTTTGATTATTTTGATTTTTCATGAACTACAAAGTAAACTCTTCTACAAAATAATAAACATCATTTCAATGCAACCAAGGACATAAGGAAGTTCAAATGCAATATTCATACCATCAGTCAACAAATATTTACTAAGCAACTATATGGAATTTAAAGAGTTGACAAATTCTTTGCCATTCATCACATCAAGAGGAGAAGTCTATTTCCTCTACCTCGAATCTAGGCTGGCTTTGTGAATACTTTGACCAATAGAAAGCGTCGAAAATAACCCTTCACCACTTTTAGGTGTAAGCAAGCGTCAAAACGGCCTGGCGACTCTCACCTTTGCATTCTTAGAAGCCACTCACCATGCTGTAAAGAAGTCTGCACTAGACTGCTAATGCTGAGAGGACTAGGGAGAGACATCCTGGATGATAAGGGGCCATTGTGTACATTTCATCCTCTGCTGAATGCTACTGCAGAGATCTTGGCTACCTCATGTGGAAAAGTGAGCCATCTAATTGAACCTAGTCCAAGCTTGTCCAGCGCGGGCCGCACGTGGCCTAGGACGGCTTTGAATATGGTCCAACACAAATTAGTGAACTTTCTTAAAATAGTATGAGATTTCTTGCAATTTCTTTCCTTCCTTCCTTCCATCCTTCCTTCCTTCTTTTTGTTTTGAGATGGAGTCTCATTCTGTCGCTCAGGCTGGAGTGCAGTGGCATGATCTCAGCTCACTGCAGCCTCCACCTCCCAGGTTCAAGCAGTTCTCCAGCTTTAGCCTCCTGAGTAGCTTGGATTACAGGCGCCTGCCACCACACCAGCTAATTTTGTATTTTTAGTAGAGATGGGGTTTTGCCATGTTGGCCAAGCTGGTCTCGAACTCCTGACTTCAAGTGTTTGATCTGCCTGCTTCGATCTCCCAGAGTGCTGGAATTACAGGTGGGAGCCACTATACCAGGCCAATTTTATTGTCTTTAGCTTGTCAGCTGTTGTTAGTGTTAATGTATTTTATGTGTTGCCCAAGATAATTCTTCTTCTTGCCATATGGCCCAGGGAGGCCAAAAGATTGGAGAACCCTGGCCCAGTCAATAAAAATAAGAAATATTGCTGTTTTAAATGACTACATTTTGGAGTGGTTTGTTATGCAGCAATAGAGAATTAAAACAACCACTATGTTTTATGTCATTGTTCTACATCTAAGAACTGTAACAAAAATAATTAGGCAAAGCTTCTAAATCTTCTCTTGATTTATCAATTATTGGCTAAAATGCAAGTAGGCTGGTAGTAAAGGTTCTATTTCTGGAGGGTGTTTCATTTCAATAAGTACTGTTACTTTCCCTCCTATGTGCTTCAGGATTTTGAAAAGTTAATTTACTTTTCTTTAGATGTTCTGAGGAGTGGGACTAAATATGTTAGCACAAATATGATGTTTGTATACTAAAACACTCACATAAAATGGTTACCAAACCAGCATGTATTGTTATCTTTTTTTTTTTTTAAAGCAAGCGCAATTCTAACTTATACATAGGATAACTCAATATTGTTAGTACAATTAATAATCTTTTAGCTGGCTGTTATACTATTGACATTCCATTTTAGAGTCTGAGTAAATGAAACTGGGTGTCCTCAATTTCCATTTTAATAATTCCTTCTTCTTCCTTTTCTTTTTCTTTTTTTTTTTTGAGAAAGGGTCTTACTCTGTCGCCCAGACTGGAGTGTGGTGATATGAACACAGCTCATTGTAGCCTCTACTTCCTGGACTCAAGAGTTCCTCCTATCTCTGCCTCCCAGTAGCGAGACCACAGACATGCACAGCCATGCTTGGCTAACTTTTTTTATTTCTTGTAGAGACAGAGTCTTGCCATGCTGCCCAGGCTATTCTTGAACTACTAGGCTCAAGTGATTCTCCCACCTCCGCCTCCCAAAGTGCTGGGATTATAGGTGTGAGCCACTGGGCATAGCCAATTCCTTATTATTGTTACTGAATTTATTTCATTCTGTACTGTTTACTTTCTATGTTAATTCTTGTGGGGAGTGGTATTCTTCTCCCCTCTCCATTTCCTTAAATCCTCCTTATCTTAAATACACACTGCCTTGCATTAACTTTTTGTGCTATAAACTCCTTGAAGGCTAAATGCAGCAATGGCTTTGCAGATAAACACCTCTTTCATGTTTAACTACTCTCATTTTAAAATCTGGTTGCTGTCTTGAAACACTCTTAGTGAAGCACAAACATGCTTGCTTCTCAGACTGTAAGAGAAATAAACGCCTTTGGTTGTTTCTTGAGTCTGTTTCTTAAGAACACCATGCATCGCTGATTGGGAGCTCACAAGGATAATGGCAGAGAGTTTCTGCATGATGGTGTGTTGCCATTTGCCTGGAACCTACGAGCAACATGTGAAAGCATGCAGTTCCTGAGGTTTTTGCGTGTCAAGTACAAGCTATCCAAGCATCCACTCTTCTTTCAAAGGACACTAAATGCAAAACACAGCTGTCTGTGACCTTGGGAGACCTAACCGGAATCTGCAAACAAGCTTATGTAAGCGTACCCTGGCCAGCCTTGTTCCGAAAGGCCTCTCTAATTAAATGAGAGTTTTGATTTCTTATGTGGAACAGTAAAGGGTCTTCTGGGAAGAGGCATCTCTTGAGTGAACTGGAATTTGAAAAGTAATCTTTTCTCTATTGCATCCTTAACTATTCAGGACATAATAGTGGGCAAGACACGATAGTAGAGCTGTAAAAACTGAGTAAGTCTGAGTAATTCCCAGGCTGCCTAAAAGGTCTCATTAAACAACTTTATTAATGATCTGGAAATCAGAGAAGAACTGACATTAGTAAGTTCCTCAGATGGCACTAAAGGCGGAGATGGTAGAAGAGATAGAGGGGAGGCCAAACAATATTCACGGATCCCTGGAGATGAGAAAAATGAGCAGTAAAGTACACCGTGAGTTCAGTCTGGCAAAATACAACGAAGTACAAGTATCCAGGAAAATAACTCAGAAGACTGACGTTCAGTGGGTGGATGAAACCTCGAAAGCGTGTCAAAAACAACCGGATAGATACTGTAAACCACGGATTAGATAGGATTTTGTAATATAACAGAAATAGCAAAGCACAAAGTAGATGTGAAGCTGTCCATCAGAGAGGCTCAGCACATGCTGACAATTATAAAGGAAAAAGAAGGGTGTTGTGGGGGGCAATTGAGTAAAGACAGCTCAGTTATTAAGTCCAAGAGTGTGAGCACCTGGACTTTGGCTTTAAACATTCTTTCAGATAGACGAAAAGCATGTGAGAGGCCTTTAGAGAGGAAAAACGTATTTACAGAGATAAGCATATGATGAGAGATTAAAAGGATGAAACAGACAAGCCTCCACTGAGCAGTGACAAAAGATCAAAATTACTGTTTACATTTTTAAGGGTTTTCCGGGCAAGATAAGTAACAAATATATTTCTTAATTATACATATGGCAGATGAAACAGTGAATTTCCAGGAAGCATCAGCCCTGCCCAAAGCCATGTGGCTGAAAGAAGACTCAGAATCACAGAATTTTAGGCAGGAAAGGATCTTAGAGACGATACAGTTTCGTGACTTCAAAGTGAGGTCTGAGGGCCCGTTGCCCAGAGAGCTTAACAGAAATGAAGATTTCTAGGCTCCAACTCAGCTCTCCCAAATCCTAATACCCAAAAAGGATTAGCTCAAGAAGCTTGCAGAGTTTAAGGTAAGTTTATAAATAAGGAAAGTCAGAAGCCCAGAGAGATAAATTATCCCGGGCCAGTTATCAATAGGTCCTGGTTTCAGGTCCAGTGACATTACTAACATTGTGGGATAAAATACTCCCCAAATCTATAAACTGTCTTTATAATTAGTTATTACCATGTTGTGCGATTTTTCTGAGAATTTATAGTATAGACGTTGTTTCATTTAATTCTTGTGTAATAAGGAAAATAAGACAAAAGAAAATAGAGTCTGCATCAGTGGGTAGAGGAGACCGTTTAAAAAAAAAAAGAAAGAAAACAGAAGACAAAGATTGGGATAGGATGTAAAAAGCAAAAACTCAGGCCAGGAGCAGGAATTGACATGAGTAACTAGTCTTTGGTTAGGATGAGATAATATCTACATGACTGGAGTTAAACCATAGTCTGTAATAAAAGGCCCTTCAGTCCGTCTCATGTCCCCTCCACCAAAAACACACACTTAAAAAAAAAAAGGTTCAGAGAAACTGACTCTGAAAGTAACCTGAGGTTAATCATCTTTGGGCCTTCCTCAAGTTCTTCTTGAAAGAGCTGGATGGTGTTAGGACTACCTTGGGAATAATTCTGAATCTGCCATCTTGGCAGACATTGACATGAGACGGGTAAATGGAGATTTCTTCTCTGGGATTCACAAAATGATGGCAGTGTGAGGATCTACTCCCCCAATCCTAAATTATTTCTAAACACAAAGTGCCATGTGGGCAAGAACATGTGACGTTTTGTATCCAGAGGTCTTTCTTATAGTTTTCTTAACTCTCACAGAATTATTGTTTCAATAACCCAATAATTATTGGCCAGAATATTAAAGACATTAAACCAAACCTCTCATCTTCCTATTCTCATAACTGTGTGACCATTTTATAATTCCATCATCTTTTAGATTACCTGATTTATAATGGTTCCTAACTTCTATCTTCTTTAACTTTTGACTATCAGGGAAACAAATAATTTCATCTATTTTTTTGAGACAGGGACTCTGCCACCCAGGCTGGAATACAATGACACAATCCAGGCTCACTGTAGCCTCAACCTCCCAAGCTCAAGTGATCCTCTCAGCTCTGCCTCCCGACTAGCTGGGAGTACAGGCATGCACCATCACAGCTGGCTAATTTTTAATTTTTTGTAGAGATAGGGTCTCACTATGTTGTCCAGGCTGGCCTTGAACTCCTGGGCTCAAGTGATCCTCCTGTGTCAGCCTCCCAAAGTGCTGGGATTACAGGCATGAGCCACTGTGCCTGGCCAAGAAATAATTTAAAAGAGTATAAGAAAGCTTTGAAGGTAAGATAACTTATAAAAATGCAAGAGATGTTTAAAGAACAAACGGTCTTCCTAACCTCTAAGCTTCCTAAAAAGAAGTAAAATCTCTGCTCATTATCTTAAGTCTTTTTCTCCCGTAGGGGAAAAGACATAAGGATGAGAACTAGACTGTGGGTTGTCTCTGTGTCCATTTCTGTGGCAGCAACTAGCATGCTCTAGCTTGCTCTCTTGTGTCATTAGAAGTCAGTTACTTGAAAGGTAATCATATTGCATCGATATGGCTTCTTTTAGCAAAAGCTGGCCAGGGGGTGTTTCAGGTTGGTCATTTCTGGTTTTGACGTTCTCTATCTGACGTAATCCCTGTAAGGAGAATCTGGGTTTGACCCCAGGATAAACCAAAACAAAGAGAAGTAACATAGACCAATAAAATAAATCCTAAAAAGTATAAGCAATTAAAATAGCTTTATACAAACACAGCTTTATAAAAAATCATTATTATAAAATAAAATCAGGCCAGGCATGTTGGCTTATGCCTGTAATCCCTGCACTTTGGGAGGCCAAGGCTGGTGGATCACTTTAGGTCAGGAGTTCAAGACCAGCTTGGCTAATACAGCGAAACTCTGTCTCGACTATAAAGACAAAAATTAGCCGGGCGTGGTGGTGCATGCCTGTAATCCCAGCTACTCGGGAGGCTGAAGCAAGAGAATCACTTGAACCCGGAAGGCAGCGGTTGCAGTGAGCAGAGGTAGTGCCATTGTACTCTAGCCTGGACAACAGAGTGAGACTTTGTCTCAAAACGAAAACAAAAAACAAATGTTTAACATGCATAGAAAATAAGATTTAAAAAGATTGGGATCCAAGCCTCAACAGAAAGATGTATTTCTAAAGCATAGGTTTTTTTTTTTTTTTACTAGTTTTTAGATAAATAACAAAACTTATATTTATTATAATTTTGCCGAACGCATTGGCTACAGAATAAATTTGCAAAAGGATTTCTGGAACATTATGAGATCTACAGAGAAAAAAGTAGCAGAAAGTTAGGTCTTCAAATTACATTTTAGAGTAGAAAAGGCCTCTGGGAAACAGATTTCAAAGGAGTTAACACAAGGGAAGAAAGCCCCTGATTTTTTATAAAGCCACAGCATTGACATCTTGTCTGTTCCCAGAGTGTAGGGATTCAGCAACAGAAAGCTTTGCCTTGTGTTTTGGATTTGGAGCCGGCCTGGAAAAGCAGCGAAGAGCTCTCCACAGCCTGTGCCTGGAGGGCCCAGGGGGCTGTCAGATTGCACTCTGGTACTCTACTGCAGGATAAACAGCTTGGGATTCTTCTTTAATGACCACAGCATATCAGCTCTTTTTGAGGTTACAGCATGCATAAACAGGATCTGCCTCATATTTTCCAGTTGTGGAGGAGGGAAGGGGAAAAAAAGGCCCCCACAAACCTTCTCCCGCAGTTCACTCTAGAAGACGACTTGCTTTTTGCTTGCATGCAAGACTGAAAAAAGGTAAGGAGATCCATGGCGTGCAAAATGTCCCCACCGAAAGGAAACAGGAAAACTGTGACTTCCTCTGTGAGAACTTCAGTGGGCCATCAAAGGGAAGAAAGGTAATGAATGTTGAACTCCGGTGTTTTAAAGGGAAAAGGACATAAGCTTAAAACCAGTGAGTGGAAAGGTCCTTAATAAAGGACCCACAGAGGAATCAAACAGGAGGTCTTGCCCAGTAAGCACCCTGCTCTTTATTTGAATGTAGAGTGAACATTGGCTGTCCTGCTAGAAGACAGAGCAGTGGGCTATTTCCTAGGCTCCCTTGAGGTTTACTACTGGCACGGGAAACTTCCTGACCTTCTTTGAGGACCTCTAACAAAATATGCGAAATGAAGATATTTACTCATAGGATCCCCTCTCTTGCATCCTGGACCCAAGTTCCTTATTTCCTTTTGGACTAAAGATCTGAAGAGAAAACCTCAAGATTTCTGTTTTCTTGACCTAAGTCTGCAAGTCCCCACAATCTTCTCTACCCCAATCTTTTCCAGGAAGCTGTAGACAACATTTACTCCATTTGTATTTAAATGTATACTTTCATGATAAGATAGCCTGCTTCGTTTCGCTGTCTTGGGCCAGCAAACTTTTTTGGTGAAGGACTTGATAGCAAATATTTCAGCCTCTGTAGGCCATGCAGTCTCTATCACAGGAACTCAACTTTGCTGTTGTAGGATGAAAATAGTCAGACAATATATAAACAAATGGTATGGTGAAGTTCCAATAAAACTTTATTGATAAAGACAGGTGGCAGACCAGATTTGGCCCTCAGGCTATAATTTGTGACTTCTGGTACTAGTTCTACCCTGTTCTATGATTTAACAGCATTCTTAAAAAGTGGTGGACAGATGAAAGAAACATGATGATTTCCATTCTATTATTAACATACACATAAACTAATTATACTTTGCCTCTGATATTAATCAAGATATAAGTCAAGAAGTGGACATAAAAAACTTTTAAAACTGCTCTTCAAACATATGCTATCATCATTATTCTCCCTACCCTGTGACAAAAGAGCCTCAATGTTCACTCTCCTGGTGAGGTTTTCAGTGACAAGTTAGAGGAAGTGGGATAGGTAGTTTATGTGGGAAGGAGAGTATTTTTTCTGGGATTGAAGTGACTCACGAGTTCCTAGAATTTGAGAGCCTCTGTTCTTTGGCAAGCTGTCAAAAATAAATAACCACATATTATCAAGTGAGGTCAGGTGATAAGTCCTCATCACCTCTGTCCAGTACATATTCTGTATTTCAGCTGTGTTCAAGCAATCCTGTATTTCTGGAAGGCAACAGAGATTTCCTAATTGTTGCAAAGAAGACTATACCAGCTGGGGGTTGGAGGTGGGATGGGATGGTTGGTTGACAGTTAAAATGCTGGAACTAGATGCCAGAGAAAGTGTCACAATTTTCCAAAGTACTGCAAGATGCTGCATCATTGCGAATGCTTCAGTTGATGAAATCAGCCATAAGAGAAAATTAGACACCAGTAAGGGCCATCTGGAAAGGGGGGAATCCAGGAAGTCAGCCCGAGAGAACTCTGTTACTTGAGCTCCAAGCCTGAATCAAGGAGAGCTCTCAGAGCCATGTTCAAGTTTGAGCCCAGATTTGGAAATGCACAGAATGGACTAGGGCAGGAGGCCATTGAGAAAATAATCTCCAATCAGTTTTACCCACATTTCATTTCTGGCTAAATAATTCTTGGGCTTGGGGAGATAGAGCTGAAAGATTTTGGCACATGAGATTTGCAGTGGCCAAGATCAAAGTCCCCCTGAAGACACCTGGTTGATGGGTCACTGATTCATTCATTCTGACTATTTTCATCCTACAACAGCAAAGTTGAGTTCTTGTGATAGAGACTGCATGGCCTACAGAGGTTGAAATATTTACTATCAAGTCCTTCACCAAAAAAGTTCACAGCTTATTGCCTAGTGTTCTGTCTTAAAGTATGGTCCATGTAACACTCAAGAGGGTGATGAGTTCATCTTGCTCTTCTGGAAGAACGACGGTCCTAAGTCCATCAAAGATGACAGTTTTATCCTAACATGTGCTAATTAGCTTGCAATAGAGACAAACCATCTTCTGAACTGCTGCAAAAGAGTTCCCGATATTTCAGTTTCAGTCTGCCGATCAAGACAGCAAACTGTAAAAATGTAGTTAGCTGATATGGCAAAGTCCCCCTGAAGACACCTGGTTGATAGGTCACTGATTCACACCTGGGAAATAATGAAGCTGGGTGCCCAATAAGTGTGAGCCCTGAGAGCTAACAGGAAAAGGTACCAGGGCAGGAAGAAGACAGCAAGAGATGAAAAGTCAGGAGGAGAGACAGGCAAGGATCATCTGGGGAGAAGCGGTCTTGGCCAAAAAAGAGCGATTTTGGAGCAGAATAAAAGAAAAGCCTGAGCGTGGACCAAGAAAGATCTGTCCAGGATAAAGATGTGACTTCCAGCACTGGCCCCAGGACATCAAAATGGGGCTTGACTCTGACCAGAACCAGTAGGACAGAAGACCCCACACCCTTGGGCTTTGCTGAACTCTGTCCCCCAACTTCTCCCACGTAAATTTTAGTGAGTGCTTTGAAATCCAGGCAGGCTCAGGAAGAGGAAACAGTATCTACTCTGTCTTTCTCAGGTGAAGGCCAGGCTATAGTAAGAGGGGAGGCTGGCAGTCTTAGCAGGAACTGAGCATTGCAGAGGCAGTTCTTCCCCACAGAACAGGAGGTCACAGTCCCTGTCCCTTACTTTCTTCTTGACGTACAAATTTCTCCATCTTACTCAGCTAGTTGTGTAGCAAATGCACCTCCTAGTAGATGAAGTAGGTAACAGAAAATCTCCACTTCCCCAGCATAAATTCACAGTGATATGTCTCAAACAGGGAGTAATTCTAAGGACCTAACTTAAAAACCAAATTTGGAAATGCTACTCTATCCAAAAAGAAAAAAAAGAGTAGCTTCTCTTAAAAACAAATGAACAAACAAAAATACCAAACCCCTTTCTTTTAGAAAAAGAACTTGGCTTAATTTTTTTCTATATAACTGAACAGCTTAAAAGCAAAACAGAAAAAAAAGGACAATACATAGTGAGAATTTAATAAGGAAAATTATACACAAAGAAAACCATAGGCTGAGGGCTGAGCGCAATGGCTCATGCCTGTAATCCCAGCACTTTGGGAGGCTGAGGCGGGTGGATCACCTGAGGTCAGGAATTCGAGACTAGCCTGGCTAGTCCCATGGTGAGACTTGGTCTCTACTAAAAATACAAAATTAGCCGGGTGTGGTGGCCCATGCCTGTAATCCCAGCTACTTGGGAGGCTGAGGCAGGAGAATTGCTTGAACTCAGGAAGTGGAGGTTGCAGTGAGCTGAGATCACACCATTGCACTCCAGCCTGGGCAAAAGAGTGAAAATTCCAAAAAAAAAAAACAAACCCAATTATATGAAGTTTCTAGACAACTTTTGATGTGGTTGGACAGTATCTTAGTGCAATCACTTAAATTGGCACAAGGTTAATCCGTAAGTTTTATACCTTAAGACGTACCTAAGTTGAAAACTAAACTGATGGGAAGAACACATCAACATTATTTATACTCAAGTCCTAAATAAAAGCAGAATACTCAAAATTAGCAGTAGCATCAAATTTTCTTAAAAAACTCAGGAGCCGCAGTCTCAGGCCAGTTGTCCTGGTGCTTGAGGAGGCAAAGTTATGTGTTCAAGGCCAGCCTGCGCAACATAAGAACCTCTCATTCATTAAAAAAAAAAGAAAAAAAATCAGTCGTTAGAAGAAATCAAAGAATCATTTCAAATAGCTCTATTAGTTTTACTCTAATCACACTCTTTTTCAAGTATTATGATAATCAATTTTCCCTACAAACTTGGAAAGGAGAAACAATTGGCCTCCCCACAAAATTGAACTTCAGTTATCCATCTAAGGATGATATTCGGTGTTTCTCACATTAATGGAATTCAGAATCATGCTCTGGCCGTAACAGGAGTGAGCACAGAGCACTTCGTGTTAGCCATTTGCTGTCATTGTCCAAATCCACGGCCTCTTCCTGCAGACCTTACGACAGTGCCATGTGTGCATCCTTAGTCAAATGCTGTTAATTTTTAATGCATGAGTTTTTTTATTTGAGGATCAAATGAATTAAGAATTATGTTTGAAATAAGAAGGAAAAAAAAAAAGAAAAATCTCAATGTACCATAGACTTGAATTTTCCTATCAAACTAGATTTTTTGTTTTAAGTTTCCAAAATGAACTGGGTAGCTCAAGTCCTCTATTTCTCACACCCAGGGTAGATATCAGCTCCCTCTCTTATAGCAAATCCACCATTTCTGCTCATGTCCTCACAAATAGACTGGCTCTCCACTCTGCCACCTCCCCTTACCACAAATTCTGAAATTTCTGGCAGAAAAGAGATCTGTCAAAACAGGTTACTTGTAGTTTTATTGGTTCCTCCAGACCATGACGACATTTCCTGATAGGCAGTGCCAGGAAACTATTAATATCTGTGAAAAGCAGTGAAAGTTCTTATGAGTATAAACTGTCTGGTGCCCCAGGAGACTGAAGCCTGAAGGAACCACTGTGACACTGATTTCACTGGCTGCTGTATCAGAACTCTAAAACACCACTATCAGAGAAGAAGAAAAAGTGTTTTTCCAAAAAGAAAGGTCTGGAACATACAACCAGCGATTTCCTTTCTCTTAACCACTTGCCTGCTTAGAACAGAGCAGCTCAGCATTACGTGGGCAGCTAATGGTTGGCTCAGGTAAGGCTGTTGCACAAATTAGATAATTTATTCAAGAAATTAATAGATCTTTTCCCAAGCAGGAGGGGTAATAATGCCTACACCAGGATGAGGAGAGTGTGACTTTCTCCACAAATGACAGAAAGAATACAACGAACATTCCACGTGCAGAAGCAGAATTGCACCTTTTTAAAGGATCTCAGTGATCCTGTAATGCTGGAAGAGCACTGGGCTAATGCTCACTATTTGAGCACATGAAACTAAAGGGAAAAACACTTGTTTGAGGCACTTGACTTGTATGAGACTTTCAAGTATGTCAACTGATTATGAAGCGCCCAAATCATGTGGGTACTTGCTAACGTTCTAACTGGGTTTGTGGAGCAGAATGGCAGCTCCCTGCACTGTCATGTCCCTCTATTTCACAGTGCCATCTGCTGGGTGAGGGTGAGAGCAAGCTGAACTTCCTTGGAGTGGTACCTGTGAATGCACAACATAACCTCTGAAATCACAAACAGAAGAAACATCTTTACTCTCCCCTGTACACGCAACACTGAGAAGCAGTGCTCTCTGTGGTGGCATGTCCAAAAAGAAGGAGATGGTCTTGCTCATTTCTGCTGCTGTTCTGCCCACCCACAGTCCAATGCTGAGTGTCTCCTATCTAATGTGCAAACAGGAAAGAGGAGCAGTAAGGCCAAGAACATAGTATACGGTCCTTGCATGCTAACGAGCTGCATGTCCTTCTTCATGGCTTGGTTATCCGACTCACGACCTTTAAAAGCGGGATGGTTTCCTTGCTGTCTTTAAGAAAGCTGTGGAAGTATCCCTTCTACATGAAGTTAGTTCTATTATTATAATTAACCCTCTTCAAGAGAACATTTAATATTCAGCCCAAACATAGTAAACGCCCAGACTCTGAAGTAGTTAAGAAAATATTGTGGTAAAGGAAAAATTCACTGTTACATAAAGGACTATGTTCCATCCCTGGAAAGTTAAAAGCAAATTAATTCATATCCTAACCACTGTTCATTTAACCTTTAACAGATATGCTGATTTCTCCTTGCTAGAGAAGAAGCTACAGGTCCAAAATGCCTCATCAGAAACTATTGTTTCAGTAGGCTGGGTGCAGTGAGTGGCTCATGCCTTTAATCTCAGTACTTTGGGAGGCCAAGGTGGATGGATCACTTGAGGTCAGGAGTTTGAGTCCAGCCTGGCCAACATGGTGAAACCCTGTCTCTATTAAAAATGCAAAAATTAGCCAGGTGTGGTGGTGGGTGCCTGTAATCCCAGATACTTGGGAAACTGAGTCAGGAGAATCGCTTGAGCCTGGGAGATGGAGGTTGCAGTGAGCCGAGATCTTGCCACTGTACTCTAGCCTGGGTAACAGAGCAAGACTCAGTCTCAAAAAACAAAAAACAAAAAACTACTGCTTCAGAACTTTTCATGTTTTCGAAAAGTAAACTGGTACATATACTATGTATTATATGAAACTCTCAGTGGGTTCTTGGGCAGCACCCACAAATCCAACATTAATATTCCTTTAGTAAGATACATGAATGTTCACATTAAATTGTTAAAGAATCTAAATAGATTTGTGTGCTAGTTCAGATGACGTTTTGTAGGTAAATGTGTTTGTATAAAAGTTCTTAACGTTTTGGATTTCAGAATTGGGGATAAGGAATTATGTAGCCTGAACAGGTTGGTCTTGACTTTAACAACAAAGAGGCAAAATAGTGACTTGCATAAAGTTCTTTAAAAGGCTGAAACACTAAGTTTCTCTTGGCCGTTTAAGTTTTTGCAAATTACTTAGCATTTTTAGCTTTGGCTTTCTTACTGGTTACATCAAGGTGGAGATGGTGGTGAAAGTGGTGATAGATGGGGATTCCAGGTGAGTGGGAGGAAATCAGTATTCATTCACAGGGCTTCCAGTTCTTCAATATTATAAACAATAGTGTGATAAACAGCATAGCAGTTACATCTTTGTACATGTCCCTTATAATTTGTTTGGGATAAATACTTTAAAATGTAATTACCGAGTCAAAAAGATACTCTGTCTCCCTCTCTCTCTCTCTCTATATATATATAATCTCTTTCTCTCTGACACACACACACACACACACACACACACACACACACACAGAGGCTCCTTCTCTCATCATTCATGCTTACCTCACTATGCAGCTATCCAACCATCCAGGTTTATAATAACATGGGAACGTTGCCTTAAGTCCATGCACCTAATTTACTGTATCTTTGTCAATACCAGTTATCACCATTAAAAAATTTGCCTGCCAGGCATGGTGGCTCAATCCTGTAATCCCAGCACTTTGGGAGGCTGAGGCGGGTGGATCACAAGGTAAAGAGATCAAAACCATCCTGGCCAATGTGGTGAAACCCCATCTCTACTGAAAAATACAAAAAATAGCTGGGCATGGTAGCGCACACATATAATCCCAGCTATTCCAGATGCTGAGGCAGGAGAATTGCTTGAACCCGGGAGCCAGGGAGGCAGAGGTTGCAGTGAGCTGAGATTACACCACTGCACTCCAGCCTGGCAACAGAGTGAGACTCTGTCTCAAAAAAAAAGTTCCTAATTTGATATGTAAAAAATGATATTTCTTTGATTAAATGTGCATTTCTCTGATTGCCTTGGATTTTTACGTATGTTCCATGTAATCTTTCACAAATTTATAAAATAGTTATACCTAAATTCCCATCATTAGTGTTGGATCTAAACTGGCTTCACTTTAAAGCTTATGCTGTGGAGGCATTTAAAAGGGTTCTTGGAGGTGCCCTGGGTCTTTGGGACACAGACTGACACAAGGACATGAATGACTTGCTTGGGCGGTAGGGTACAGACAGCTTTGATTGTATTTGTTTACTAATATTGTGCTTTTATACTGTGCTTCTCTATTGTACTATACCCAGAGTCCTCCTGGGTGGCCATTAAAGCCTCTTTGAAATGTCAGCCCACATCGCTCAAGGCTTGGGTAGAGACCACAGAGACTATTTTAAACTAGTGTGGTATATATTTAGCACCTACTCGGTGTGCAGTACAGTTTTTAAACTAGTTAATTATTAATAAGTTTATTATGAAGCTAGTTTACCACTGAAAACGGAATCATCTAGATAATCTTGTGAATTCTAGTTGTTCGTCCTTCCCACTGTGGGCTTATATTTACATTAAATAAACCTGTATCTGAATATCAAATCTGCAAAATTCAGATGATTTGACAACATTTTAGATGAAGTGCATTTTGGTCACATTTCACCTGAAAATCACTCACTATCCTCAATCATGTTACTAATAATGGAATGGGACCAATCCGACCCAGGGATTCAACAGATATTCCAAAAGCGTCCACCTTTCTTACATATAAAACCTTCATCAAGGTGCTTAGTTACTGCTTTCTAATGTATGAGTCTGTATACTTTGACCTGCGCCACAGAGAGGCCAGAATAACTTGTATAAATGCCAAGAAAGGGCAGGAAGAGAGAAAGGGTCATGATAGTTCAGTTTGAATAGGGATACCCTAATTGAGTTCAATTGTGAGTGCTAAAATTTCCCTATTTAAAACAAACAAACAAACAATTGAGCTCCAAAATGTAGCCAGGGCTTCAGAGTTGCAAAGCTCCTGCATTCTAGGTGACTGGTGCCCAGGAAATGCGCATCTCAATGGCCCTGTGGCAGTTAACCTAATCACAGTCCACACTTGCCCTTCTATATACAAAGCACACTTGACTCAATGTGTGTATGGGACACATATTTTTATGTGTCTTCTGAAGATATATATTCTTTTGAAACAGAATATCCTGTAAGAAAACAAGTAATGACTGGCTATAAATATGATCATGTGATCTTTAAACTGTGACCCAGGATTTTAGGAGCTGGTCTGTCCCCAGGTGATTTAAGAAGCACAGCCTTCCAGATGATCCTTGCTTTAATCACCACTATCCATGACATCACCATCCAAACCATTTATTTAGTCTGTTTTCAAGATTACCACATGGCAAATGACTGCCTACATAAACAAAACAATTCAGTTCCCTAAGAATTCTTTGCAAATGAGACCCCTGGAGAAATAAAAAAGTGTAATTGTCATCTGAAACATAATTTAATTTCTGTAAGAGGTTCTATAAATGACATGATCTTATTCAGGACGGGGACTTAAAAAAAAGAGAGAGAAAAAAAGAGGTTTTATAAATGAGTGATTGACTCTCATTAAAATAATAAAAAGAAAAGAATCCCACAAAGAGCTGTAGGAGGCATTTCTGAATCTAGCAGACATAGTAATAAAAAACCACGAAAATGCTGTCAGCACTCAGCTATCAGAAATTCCAGTTTGAATTCAGACACTGACAGGTGGACAAGAGAACATAGATGAGAATCTGTTAAAGAGAAAAGATCATGTCTCTAACTTCTGTTATCCCTTATAGCAGTGGCTCTCACACTTGAATGTACGTTAGGAAAATCTGGAAGGGTTTTAAAAGTACAACTTGCTGGGCCCCACTCCCAGCGTTTCTGATTCAGAAGGTCCAGTGTGGGGCCCAATACTTTACATAGCTAAAAAGGCCCCTTGTGATACTGTTGATTCAGGAGCCACATTTTGAGCACCACCACCTTACAGCACAGTACACAATATTAGGTGAATGGCCTGGCCAATAAGTATTATTGATGAAACTGAATTTGTATTGAAATATAACATTTCCTTCTCCACCTTGAATCTGAATATGAACTGAGAGGCTGGTGGACTCATTAGATATAAGAATACAGCTGGTGATATCAACTGACTGGTGATTACATAGCAAGGAAAACAAATCAAGTGTCATTTGCACCTCAGTGTTATAATGGTGACAGCTACGGGCACTATGGCAGTGATATAATGGTTAAAGTGAATACTTTTTTCATTAGGCAGAAAGAGTAAGATGAAAAGTGGAAGACCAAGGAAGAAATCTTAGAAAAATGGCTTATATGTGGTTGGCAATAATTTCTAGGATGACGCAGCTGGGGTAGATGGAGGTTATAGATAATATGTGGTTCGACAGAAATGGGATTGAATCTAGACTGCCATATGTTAGCAGGATGACTTTTGGCAAAGTTACCTAATCCCTCTGATTCTCCGTTTCCTTCTCCGTGACTTGGATAATAATGCCTACCATAAAGGTTAGACTGGCCTGAGAATCGCAATTTAGTGCAATGGTTCTCAAACTACAGCAGAAAAAAGAATTATCTGGATATTCCTGTGAAAACATAAGAGCTTATTAAAATGCAGATTGTTGGATTGTACTCCCAGAGATTCAGATTCAGTAAGTCTAGGGTGAGGCCTGGGAACCCACACTGTTACATCACACCAAGTAGATTGCTCAGTGTATATATTAATTATATATATATTCTATACTATGTCTTATGTTTCAGGCATTTGAGCTCATAGTTTACAATCTTATGGGACTGACCCTAAAGCAAGAGCTGTGTCGTGTTCCACATCTCACACATAATGCCTGGCACAGAGTTTTGCTATGCATGCATACATATGTGTGCATGTTTGACATATGTTGGTAGATATACATTGCATAGGCACCAACAGCAATACACACTTGTTTTTTTGTTAGTCCCCCTCCCCCCACCTCAAATCTGCCCTCTACCAATCTTTTTACTGTGTGGAAATCTAACTGGTGAATTCCTTAAAAAATTATGTGTGTCAAATTGACTGTCATGTGGTAGACGGCAATATGGAACTTAAGAGTGTTCTTACAGATGAGTGTGATTTGCCAACATGCCCTCAATGAATCTGAAGCTAAAGAAAATCAGCAAGTGGAAATCACAAGTTCCATTAGGTCTGTAAGCATTTTCCAAGCCCTTTTGCCAGTCTCCCTTCCTCCACTCCAGGGCCTTCCAGCCTCTGGAGAGCCAAAGGGTCTTTAAGTTCTCTGCGTATAATCATAGGTGGCGTTTGTCAAAACATAAAGAATGAAAACCAGCTACACCATAAATTAAGCAAAAAGTCATAGCACACTTAATGCAGTAAGGTGCTGGCAAACATGAACACTGTCGCACATAGAATGAGTGGAGTTACTGTTAAAAAAAAATGGTGTTTGGGGGTCAGGATTAACTGGAAAAAGAGAGGCCGTGGGACTGGGGAGCGGGTGGCAAACTGATCCTTTATGATACACAGGAAATGATCAGAAGTTCTGTCTATTAGTCAGTTAAACTGCAAAGCAGAAGCTCATGAAATGTTTACTTTGATACATCCTCCTTTTTCCCAGTCCACCACACATCCTAAATACATTCCCAGAAGACAACTCCCTAATCCTAACAGGAAAGAGCTCTTGAAGGTTTACAGCAGACCTCAAATTCACTTTCAAAGTCTCCATTCTTCTGGGTTCTCTGAAATCAGAAGCAACAAAACAGAGACCAAACAAAACAAGAACTCTTCCACCTGCTTCTAGAGGCCCGGAAAGTTGAGGTTTGAGACGGGAGCTAGAAGCCACTTTTCCAACCTTAAGTGTGAACATTCAGTACGGGCAGCAATGGCTTTGGCTAACAGTATGTATTCCTGACAGTCTTAGGGCTAAATGTGGAGAGATCTTAACATTTGATTAAGTTTTTCTCGATACTTCAAACAACGGAACAAATCAGTTTATTTCTTTAATGGAATCTTCTTGACAGAGAGAAGAAACAAGATGCTTTAAAAATTCGTTTTCCTCTGTGCCCTGAAGTCCAGAGTTTTGATGAAATTTTACTCAGGTTGACATTTTTTCTTGCAACCTTGCAAACTAGAAAAAAAACAGTTAAAAAATTGTATTTAATGAAAAGTCAAGTCCCCAGATTAAAATAATCCTTAAAATAACTTTTAAGAGACTATCAAACTCTGGACAAGAAAGTATTCAGATCTGCGCATTAGTTGCTAATTATGCAGGGTGGGATAGAAGCTTAGGAGTCTTTAAATTGGATTTATAAAGTTTCTTTTTTTAAAAAAAAATAAATTCACCTGGAGAAAATTAAGGCCAGTGTTCTTTGAGTTACAGTAAAACGCTATTGAGATAATAATACTATAATAATAATTACACTAAGAATACAGTAATTCAGATATACAGTAATAAGTCATTCAGACCCTTTAATGGTTGGTTGAGGTCATTATTATACTGAGTGTGGAACCAATTTTTAAATTTTCTGTTCAAATTTTATTTTTAAACTGAGGAGAAAGGGAAAATGGGAAACAATACCAGGGGTTATTTGGGAACAGGTAGCCAGAGGTGAAGTTCTAGGGTAAGCAGATTTTAAACGGACAACGAATAGTGGGTGAGGGTACTGATACTTCAGCAGAAAAACAAAACAACAAACCAAAATAGGGTGCCACGTGGTGAAATAATGACAAAGAGGCATTTAGTATAGCTCAAAGTTCTTCTGACTTTGGCAGCAGTGAACTCCAAATGCCATCTTGAGGATGTCTGAGAACTCCTAGAAATTTTGCCTTTATGTGTCAAAAGGAAATATCTATTTCTATCTTTTCATGCTGAACGAAAGGCCTGCCGGCTCGGAGAGATTAAGCAAGCCGGCTCAAGCTTACAGAACTAGAACCAGGTCTCATCTGTCCACTTGTACATGCCACGGAGAGTTGGGGGACTCATTATCACAGTCATCCAGGCTGGAGGGGAGGAGGCCTGGCCAGACTGGTACAGGGCGAATGCTGAGGAAACAGGACAAAGCTTTTTCACAACGACATTTCAACTTGGAAGAAGAGTTGATGTCTTTAAGCCTATGATCTATGGCTTTTAAATTTCTTTTACGGTTTTGAGATTTTTGAAACTGGTATGCAGCTTAGAATCAATGTCAAAAGAGACGCAGCAGAGGTGATGTAGCTCTCACTGCCCAGGCATGTACCAACACACAAATCAGAAGCACTTCAGAGCCTGGAGAGGTTAGTGTGACTGACCCCTGTATGAGGGACTGGCTGCCAGGCATGTGTCGCACAGAGGACTAAAGGAGAAGTAAGGAACCTGAGGCTTACAGAGCTCAAAATCTGTTAAAAGAAGACAGGATAACCACAAGTGGATATTTCCAGATCTTTAAGTATTACTGGGGAAGTAATATTAGAGTGGTGGTTAAGTTAAGAATAATGGATCTCAATTTGGGAAGATGGAAAAGTTTGTGGAGATCAGTATAGTCTTGGTTGCATAACAATATGAATGTTCTTAATGTGACTAAACTGCACAGTTAGCAATGGTTAAAATGACAGATTTTGTATTATGTACATTTTACCACATTAAATGAATACATGGGAAAAAAAGGAAGGCTCTGGAATCAGTCTTCTTGGCTTCAAATCTTGCCTCTGATATTTGCTAGCTGTGAGTCTGTGGGTATTGCATTAACTTCTTCTTGCTTTGGTTTTCTCACTTCAAAATGGGAGGATAATGGCATGTACCTCAGAGTTAGTGAGGATTAAATCAATTAACATATATAAAGCACTTAGAACAGTACCTTGAATGCACTAAAGGCCCAAGAAATGCTAGTGGTTGTTACTGGTGCTGTAATTATCAGTATTGCTCTTATTATGAGGTAAAGCAATTAAAAAAAAGTTTCAGTATCTTTCTCTTCTTCTTTTCATTCTCTGCTGGAGGCATTAATAAGAAATAAAATAGTCTGGGGAAATTAACACCCTGGAATAACCAAGAATTTAATTGCCTACATCGGCCAAACATTTAACTTTTAATCTCCAAGCAAAACTGTACAGGGTCCTTAAGCACCTGTGAGGATTTTCAAACGTCACGGGCTTGCTGCCAACTTGGACTCACTGCATCCAGCTGTCAAGAGATGAGCCTCTCACTGCACAAACATACTCACTGTGTACAGAGGGATCACTTGTTTTTGGCAATTTAGGTTTATTTGGAAGACAGTATAGTTTTTAAAATCTAAAAATTTGTACGCTTCCTTTTTTTTTTTTTTACAGTATCTTTCTGCTTTGATTAGAAGGAAAGGTCACCTTCTCTGTGCACATCTATTGGCCACTTAAGAGAGAAAGGCCTGCTACTAAATCTTGGGGCAAAGTGTGATTTCTGTGTGTGGCTATTGCTGTGTCGCCTCTCATCACCTTGTGTGCTTAATGAGGATGTGGTTCTGCAACCTGCACCTCCATTTCAAAGCCATACAGGCCACTGATAGATCTGTACGGCTCAAAGACATGCCCTATTTGTTTTATATATTTATTTTTTTGAGACAAGATCTGGCTGTGTCGCCCAGGATGGAGTGCAGTGGTGTGATCTTGGCTCACTGCAACCTCCGCTTTCCAGGCTCAAGCTATCCTCCCTCCTCAGCTTCCTAAGTAGCCGGGACTACAGGCACACACCCTATGTCTGGCCAATTCTTCTATTTTTGTAGTTTTTGTGGAGATGGGGTTTCACTATATTGTCCAGGCTGGTCTCAAATTCGTGAGCTCAAGCTGTCTGTCTGCTTCAACCTCTCAGAGTGCTGGGATTACAAACGTGAACCACTGTGCCCCGCCCCTATTTGTTTCTTAAGTGGCGGTTTTTACTCAGTGAGAGTTGGTAGCTAAGCATTTTTATGTATTTTTCTTTTCTTGGTGGAGATGCTATTCTCTTGTGCTCTGATTTCATTTTCTTGTTTTCATTTAAGGAATTGGGACACTTTAAAGCTACCTTGCTAGGCCAGAGAGCCGGCTTCTCTTAGAAGGGCATCAGGAGGACGGTTTTTGGATGTGATGTAAAGGAATGGAAGAGGAGGTGGAGTGGGAAACAGTAGGAAGGCGAGCGTCTCCTCATGGTTTCTCCTTACATGGTACTTCAATCTGTTACCTCCCAGTAGATTTTACTTTCTAAAATAGTAGATTAAAAAAATCTTTAGTGGCTCCTCGAGACATAGTAAGTCTGGCACCAGAGCCCACACACCATGTGACACATACCTCCAGTTTCCTCAACTCCCTCTACATGTACCTGGAGCCTATCTTCCCCCCATTTCCCCAGCCCTCCTCCTCCTCCTTTCTTGAACTCCTCCAGCAGGAAATCTGTGCCACTCTTAGTCATATGGGCCACATTTTAAATTAATAATTTCATACATGTGTGATTGACCTCACTAACCAGGCCAGAACGACCCATACTGGAAGCTCATAGGTTGAATTCAGCCCAGATGCATGTTTTGTTTGGCCTATGCAATGTTTTTGAAGAATCTGAATTAGTTTCCAGCATTTTTAAAAAATCAGGAGATGACACATACACACAGAAATCTGGATTTCTGATTTTTCTTGACAAACTGGAAGCTCTGACGATTGTGGTCCAGCACCTCAGGATGGTTCCAGTCAGATGGAGTATGTAATGACTGACTTCTTCTGGCACGTTGGGTCCTTTTCATTACAGTACAGTCCCAGTCACCACTCTGCCTGCACCTGCTTGCTCACACACCATCCTGGCGCCTAATGCTGCCTGAATCTTCAACCTCTGAACTACACCTTCTACCCTTGGATGAAGCCTTTGTCTTCATCTCACATCCTCAGGGCCCAGCATACCTTATTTACTAACAGGTGCTTTAAAAATGCTTCCTGAATGAAAGGAAGAAAGGCTGGAACGAAGAAGGAGATGAAAGCAGTGATGATCACCAGAGGAGGCTAAAAGAAAGCCCTGGGCAAGGACACGGGTGTGAAGCATTTTTCATTGTCGCAAAAAGGATGTCACATGGAAGGCTTGTCCTGTGATAACCTCAGCTGTCAGAGATTTATAAAGCCCTTTAAGGAAAAAGAGAAAATTGGCCAGTAATGAAAATCATGCCTGTAATCCCAGCACTTTGGGAGGCCAGAAAATCATGCCTGTAATCCCAGTATTTTGGGAGGCTGAGGCGGGCGGATCACGAGGTCAAGAGATTGAGACCATCCTGGCCAACATGGTGAAACCCCGCCTCTACTAAAAATACAAAAAAAATTACTCAGACGCTCCTGTGGTTCCAGCTACTCAGGAGGCTGAGGTGGAAGAATCACTTGAACCTAGGAGGCAGAGGTTGCAGTGAGCCAAGAATGCACCACTGCAGTCCAGCCTGGTGACAGAGCAAGACTCCGTCTAAAAAAAGAAAAAGAGAAAATTAAGAGGCATTGTATTTTTAAAATGATAGCTTTACAGAAACTCAACAGAAATGATCTAGAGTATCTAATGAAGCTCTTCTACTCCAAGTCTACTTTTCTACTCCAAGTCTACTCCAAGTCAGGAGTAAAGTGAGTCAATCTGTTCTTTCTTTTAAGGAAAACCATGAAACTTTAAGCCTTACTTTATAGTGCTGACTAGGAAAAGCGAAATCACCCTAAAGGCAGCCTTCATTTCAAGTCTAGAAAATCTAAAAAGAAAACCACTGGAAGAGATGGACGTTACCAAGGCCCTTTTCCTGAACTTGCACCAAATGCCTTCTCCATGCTGCCCAAGCTGCCCTTTTGCTCTCAAATGAAAGTACAGTTAGAAGATCAGAATGAAAAGGGTGCTAGAATATTAAACACACCTCTCAATTGCTGAATTTTTTTTTTAAACTTCACATATGAAACTGTGGCTCCAGAGGAGAAGTCATGGCTTAACTCCATGTTCTAACAAAGGAGCTTATACAGCTTCCTTCCCATACTGAAAAGGCACTGAGTGGGACAGTCAGAAAAAATGGGCTGGCGTGTTGTGTGTTGATGCTTCTGGGTTTGAGGGTGTAAAATGAAGTGAGTTTGTGGGAGGTGCTTGGGAATTTAGAGGAGAAAAAATGCAGAGAGAAACTTTTTGGTTTGTCCACTAAGGGGTTTTGTGTTTGAAATGAAAGTTGGAGGAGCAAAAGCTGAGCAGAGCTTTAGACTGGGGATGTGAGTATCTCAAGGTGCCGGGACAGAGAGGGGGTCATCAGGGGGAAGCTTGTGGAAGCATCCAAGAATAGACTTGTGCCTCACTTGACTATGTGTCAAGTTTTCTCTGCCTGCCTTCAGAGCTGACCTCATTTTTCATTCCAAAGAATGACAATGGAAAATCATATTCATTTGTAAGCATCTGATTATACAAAGTTTCATTCCGTAAGTAGGAGCTTATCACAGTTTCTAAAGTCCCCAACTCTGTTCAGTGCCCTGATCATAGAACATGGTTCAGATGCCTCTTAATTTTCTGCTGAGAGATGCAGTAGGGTATAGTGAGTTACAGCATGGGGTCTGGAGTCAGATAGATAGGGGTCTCAGTCCTGGTTCTGCCAGCCAGTAAATGTGGAGTCCTGGCAAAGTTAGGTGACTTCCCCAGCCAGTTTTCTCACCGGCAAAAAGAAAATAAAAAATTGTACATATTGCCTGGGATTTCTTTGAGGCATGAGTGAGAGAATGGACACAAAACACTTAGCATACATAGTACCTTACAGAGAGCCAGCCTCTAATAACTAGCTATTTTCATCAAACCTTCACAATGTGGAAGGATTTAGATGGTCAGCTGGGTAAAAGGCCTTCAGGATCTTTGAGGAATACACAGAAATTGGCCCGGCACTGTGCTCACAGTTATTAATTCTAAACAAGGATGAGGTCAGAGACCCTGTAAAAGAATGTAGGGTTTGAGTGATTTTTCCAGTAGCAGGGATAGGTTATGCTGAGCCAGCCATGCTCACAGCTATGCCTTCTGTGACCAAATGAATGTATTTGGGCAAGCAGGGGGCTTCTCTGCCTGAAACCAACTGTCTCTATGGGGCTTGTTCCCACAGCCTTGGATTTCAACCAACTGAGCTAACCGGTAACAGATAACCAAGGGCACGTTCCCTGCTTGCAAGAGGCGAGCAGCCTTTTACAGAGACATATCACGAGAACTTTAATGAGATGCAGACACAAAATGCATTTTCGTGTTACCCAAGAACATGTAATGTTTCAGAGTTTGGAGAAACCGCAGCTACTCTGTCCATTCCAATTCATAAGCAGATTCTACAGCTTGAGAGGTCTGGGCTTTTATTGGCCTTTTTCCTTGATGATGTAATGAGTATTTGAAACTGACATGCCTAAGGCTGGGCAAGAAGCTCGGACTAGAGATCATGTCATCTTTCCTTAAAGTAACATCTCACTGCATTCTTGGTTTCCTGTAGAAAGATTAGATGCTTGGAGAACACAGTCACAGCATATTAGAATAGAAAAGGTCTTTAGTCGCCTAGTCCACTGGAGGGACAGAGAAGCCACGCGGCAGGCAAGGATCATACAGATAAATGCTGGCTCTGCCAGCACCAGAGCTCCTGACTCCAGGTACAGGGCTTTCCATTACAATCTGCTGCCCTGAGACAGCCAATCACAGTTCTCTTACAGAGCTACCTCAAAGTTGTGGGAAAAACCACTTGCCCCCCTTAATAGTCTGGAGCTGCGACCTGGTTGTGTGGCAGTATAAAGCAATATGATATTTGTTGTTTCCAGCTGCCTCGAAAGTCAACATTAGCTGTGATAATTACATTATGACAAACTGGTTATCACAAGCAGATAAAGCCAGTATGTGCTAGAAGCATTTCTGACCTAGAGGCTAAAATGTTAATAATATCTCTATTTAGCTCAACAAGAGCAGATTATAAACTTTTGTTATCTCTGTATCACCAGGTAGTAAGCACTCAGCCACTGAAATTTATTTATTTTAATATGAAATCACTTGTTTAAAATAAACATTCTAGGCCATAAAGTAAGTTCCTGAAAAGCCTCCCATAACAATTTAAATAGTAGATGTGAGGGCTGGAATATGTAACAATATTTATGGAAGGATGCATTGGAGACTTGACAGTTTATCAGCTGGAAATGTGGGGAAATCCCAGAGCTGAGAGTCAGACTTGGTTCCTAGCCAGGGTCTTGCCACACTCTCAGCTGGTAATAACACCCTACCATTTTTGTGATGTAAAATGCACCTACTCTACCCCCTGCCTTCCCCTCTTTTCGAGTCCCATCTTATGACCTTGGTATACCATAGCTCGTACTTTCATGCTATGTTGAGCAAATATAAATCTTCTTTTATCTGTGTCTTACTTCCTCAACCGGATCCATTAGGCTATCCTTCTCTGAATGACTAAGACTAAGCTTGCACTCCATACACAAGTGTTGTCCATAATACAATCTATCCTATCAGAAAAATGATGGAACTATACAGATGATCTTTGGACTCCTTGAAGGTAGTTAGGAAAAACTTCATATCTACCCTTCATATTGTGGAAGGGTGATTTAATATAAATAAGAAAAAATGTGTACATTATTAAAAGCATTCTGAAATTTAAGGCTAGATTTTCTCTAGCCTCTCTCTCTTTTCTAAAATACTGGGATAATAAAAAAATCACTCTTTTCTCAAAAATGTTTTGAGTACTAAAGAACAGGGAAGGGAAGCGATTAAAATATAAATGTGAAAATACACATATCAAAATGCTGGCTCTGGTTTTTAATCTAGGTGGCATAGCAATGGGTAATTTGTATTTTTATCTTTGCATCTTTACATATTTTCCACATTCAATGAACACGGGTTACTCTTATAAACTCTAAAATAAAAGGTAAAGACAGTCTTTGGTATTTACAAATCTGTATGGAGAGACAAATCAGCTTTTTTCTAGCACGAGATGGTGATTGTGATAACATGATCAGACGTCCTGGGAGTTCCCGAGAGGAGCATATGGCCACTTGGATCAGAGTGAACATGATTTTCTTTCTTTCATTTTTTTTTTTAAGAGAAAGAAAGAAGAAGAATAAAAGAGGAAAAAGAAAGAAAGAGAAGGAGGGAGAGAGAACGAGAATCTTGCTCTATTGCTCAGGATTTCATTTAAATCTGTGAAATGCTTATGCAATTACTAAAAAGTGATTTATTTCCTATTATGTGATCACTTTTGGAATAGGTATGATATAATATTGAAAAAAATATACGTTTTGTGGATATGGGGTGGTAGGTTCTGTAAATATTTATTAAATTTGCTTGTTCCAGGTCTGAGTTCAAATCTGTTTTTTTTTTTTCCATTAGGTTGGTAGATCTACCTCCATCCCTTTATGTTAAGTCTTTGTGTATCCTTGCCTATAAGAAAGGTCTGAATACAGCGTACCAATGGGTTTTAACTTTTTATTCAGTTTAAGTGTACGTTTTGATTGGGGTATTTAATCCCTTTAAGTTTAGGCTTAATATTAATATATGTGAATTTAATACTGTTATTTAAGTCTAACTAGCTGTTTGCCCGTTAGTTGATGTAAATTCTTCATTGTTGTAATATTCTTTACTTTTTGATAAGTTTTTAGG
>CAUYQU010043087.1:0-10022 GCA_963574635.1 Cheracebus regulus | reverse complement strand
TAAATCAGATACAGAAACTGGACACATTGTCCTGTCAGACCACATGCAGGTCATATCACAGTTTCACAAAGTTCTTTTTATAACTCCTTTACCTGCAGTTCCTACTTTCCCATACCTCGACTGCCCCCAACGAGAAACTGTGTCCCGGCTCAAGCTCACCATATGGCGAGGCCCAATTCAGAGGGGCCTCACATGGGAATGCTCCCCACAGAACCCCTCATCCATCCCCAGTACCCCAGGGCCCCGCCCCCACCACCAGCCTGCGGGGAAGTTCACGTCTCCTCCACAGTTCTGCTGGGCAAGCCTCAGGCGTCCCTAGAACAAGAGGCCAGTGGCAGGAGGACAGGAGCCACATGGGCTCTGCGTGGCCACAACCTGCAACGTGGCATGGGGCTCCCAGCTTGCAGTCCAGGCGCAGAGGAAGCGTGTGTTAGAAGTCACACAGCGTGCAGGGGGCAGGGCTCGCCGAGGCACTGGCTCCAGCTCCGTGCCCTTGACCGGCGGCTTCCCTCCCACGTGCCGGGTAGCTGGGGGCCTGGCGGTGGGGTGGGGAGAACCTGCACTCTCCTGCTCCTCAGTGCCTGCTCTGCAAACCGCCCCAGGCCTTATCTCTCGCAGCAGCTGATGGGCTCTGCCTGCCCGGAGCACCTTCAGAAGCTGAGCTGCAGCCTCTGAACCCCAGGAGCGCTAGAGCTCTGAGGTGGCACCATCCCCCCACCCAATGCCTTCACCAACACAGCCCACGGGTGCCTGGGCCACCCACACGCCAGGGAGTGCCAGAGAACAGGGACCAGGGAAAGTGGCCGCCCCCAGAGGCCAGCCAGGAGGGGGCCGGGGAAGGAGGCCCCCAACCTCTCCTTCCAGCACCCCAGGGCCTGGTGGCCCCTCGGCAGACTCGGCACTCTGCCATTGAGGGCACAGCTGAGACCCTGAGGTCATTCTGCTTGCAGAGGTGAGGCAGAGGCTGAGGGAGCCTTCCCTGTGCCTGGGGCCTCCGTGGGGCCCCACCAGGGCTGGCATCAGGCACTATCAGCAGGTCCCCGCTTCTCCCTGCTTGCCCCTCAGCTCCGCCAGCAAGAGGGGCGGGGTGATGGGCACCTCATCCTGGGACCCGGAGGCTGTGCCATCGTCTCTGCCTGATGGCAGGGTGTGGGGGGTAGGACAGTGGCGCTGGGACCCGCCTGTGTCTGCTTCCGTCAGAAACCACAGCCCATGTGTGGTGGGTGGCTGACCTGAGGCCCTAGGTGTGGATACAGACCCCCTGGGCCATCCACAGCTGGAAAAGCCGAGGTGCGGGCGGACCCCAGGAAGCAGCCCCCACCCTGCCCTCAATGGCTCAGGCCTACGCAGAGCAAACAGGCCCAGTGGGGCCCGGGGGTAGGGGCCCCACCATTCACCAAGGATGCGTCGTCCACAAGGAGAGGCGGAGGGGAGCTGTGCGTGAGTCACGTGCATAAATGAGGGTCACGGGAATCCGGGTGGATGGGGACGCAGAACTGAACTTGGAGGAGGTTCATCAGGGAGGCCGGGACTCCCCTCCGGGGGCCAGACCCCGCCTGTGCCTGGCCTGCGGGACAGGGCCCCCCTTACCAGCCGGTGGCTGCCGGACACTGACGCTCACTTTGGCCTTCCGCCCCACCAGGGAAGGGGCACCGGGAGCCCCCGTGTCCAGAGGGCTGGTGAGTGGGGGTGAGAGCGCTCTAGCCTCGGCACTTGATTTTCTCTGGGGGTTCAGTGAGGGTTGGGCCCGGGGGCTGGGTCCCCGGACGACGCTGCCACAGCTTCTGGGAGAGTGACCAGCCCTCCTTCTGCTGTGACGGCCCCCACGGGGACGCCCGGGTTTGAGGCCGCGTTGCAGACCCGCGGCCTGCGGGGGCTTCCGGGAGGAACCCCTGGCCCTCAGCTTCCTCATCTGTGTGCCTAGGGGAGGGCACGTCTTGGAGCCTGGGACCCCCGTGCATGGGCTGCCTGCCTGGCGCCGTGTCACCTGGGGGTCATCCTTGCTGCAGGGCTCTGAGACTCGGACTGGGTGGGGCTGGGGCGGTCAGCCGCCTCTGTCTCAGCAGCGTGTCCCCGGCCCTGCTCCAGCAGACGACAAATCTCTGCTAAATCCTCTTTAATTTTGTTCTCTGGGAAATGGTAGGAGGTTTTGGAGATAAAGCCGAGCTGATAAATCGGGGATTTGACCGTTCTCCCAGAAACTCCTCAACCAGGAGGGAGGCGGCAAGCCCCCAGGCCAGCCACGCCGGACCTCCGAGTCCCCGAAACAGTGTACCCCACCCCCACCCGCTGTGAGGGCTGGTGGCCCCCTGAGAGCCCCCGAAACAGTGTAGCCCACCCCCACCCGCTGTGAGGGCTGGTGGCCCCCTCAGAGCCCCTGAAACAGTGTACCCCACCCCCACCCACTGTGAGGGCTGGTGGCCCCCAGCCGGCCTGGACAGCATCCGCCGCTGCTGCGGGGACATGTAGCCTTTCTGGCCAGCAGCGGCAGCATGGATGGGAAAGTGAGATCCTCGAAAGGGGCTCGGACCCCACGGGCACCCCAAGACCCATTGAAGCAGATCAAGGCATGGCATACACTTGCCGGGCTGGACGGCATGGGGCGTGGGCTGAGGCTCAGCCACCCCTGGTCCCCCTTCCTGAGGGCCCCGAGGCCATTCCCCGAGCATGGTGCCTCCCTGCCCTTCTAGGGGACTCCGCCCTGGTGCGACCCACTCAACATGCACACCTCTGTAGCTCCCTCCTCCCGTTCCCCGGGGTCTCCCAGGCTTGGCCCGAGCGTCACACCCTGGGCAGCTCCAGCGTTCTCTGCAGGTTCTAGAGGCTGCGCATCGAAGATTGAGGTCTGGCTGATTCTGTCTGGAGTCTCTGCCCTCCTGACCTCATCTCACCCCCAGCTCCTCCCTGAGCCCCGCCCCCAAGTCCCCTAACGCCGGGGTTAGGGCTGCAGCAAGGCATTGGGGGACACAGCTCAGTCCATAGCCCGGGACTACCCTCCCCCCGGGAAGCAGGGACCCTCTTTCCACACCTGGGATCGCCCTGGTTTGTAGCTAAGGGCCTGCCGCCGGGGTCTGGGGATGCCCTGTGGGAGGGGAGTTCTCTCCCCGCCTGCTCGCCGCGCTGGGTTTGTCCCCTTTGCAGGATTGGCATCCAGCCTGACCTCCCTCACTCCAGCTGCGCTGACTGTGGCCTGGTAGGTGGTGGATGCCTGGGGCCAGCCGGGAGTGACACTGTCCCAGGATCCCCCTCCAGCCCTGGGCCTTGGGCCCTTCTCTGAGGAAGACCCAGGCAGGACCTCCCCCAGTGCTGCTCCCTCCCCAGGACGACCAAGACTGTCCTGGCTGCCAGGCCTCTGGCCGGCGTCCGAGGGTCAGGTGAGGCCTGGCCTCACTGCTGGTGGGTGCCGGCACCCTAGGGCTCTCAGGCATCCCTCCTCTCCCTGCATTCTGACAAGCAGCTGCTTGGACTCCGTCAGCGTCGGAGGGCTCATTCCCTGCAGAAGCACAGCCTTGAGCCGTGGCTGTGTAATTAGAGTGCCTGGCGGCCTCACACCCCATTTCCCGCAGGCCGGGCCTCTCTGCTCTGGGGTTCCGGTCCTCCCTGGGACTACACCTGACCCACAGGGGGACACCTGGCCTCTTTCCAGTTTTCCAGTGATGATTTCACTGCGATGTCGCTTGGGACAAACACCTTTTTCCTTTTATTTGAAAAGCTTCCCCTCATTTGCAGTCATTTCCTAGGGCTGTGACTGAAGGCTGGCATTGCCCGCTCAGGTGTGGGAATGGCTTGTGTCTCTGGAGAGGAGAGCACACTCCAAAGTGCTCACACCTGCCCTCCCAGCACTTTGAGAGGCCAAGGCAGGTGGATCACCTGAGGTCAGGAGTTCGAGACCAGCCTGACCAACACGGTGAAACCCCGTCTCTACTAAAAATACAAAAATTAGCCAGGCTTGGTGGTGGCGGGTGCCTGTAGTCCCAGCTACCCAGGAGGCTGAGGCAGGAGAATCACTTGAACTCGGGAGGCGGAGGTTGCAGTGAGCCGAGATGACGCCACTGAACTCCACCCTGGGCCACAGAGCGAGACTCCGGCTCAGAAAAAAAATAGGCCAGGCGCGGTGCCTCACACCTGTCATCCCAGCACTTTGGGAGGCCGAGGCAGGCAGATGGCCTGAGGTCGGGAGTCCGAGACCTGATCAACATGGAGAAACCCTGTCTCTGCTGAAAATACCCAAAATTAGCTGGGCGTGGTGCCGCACGCCTATAATCCCAGCTGCTCAGGGGGCTGAGGGAGGAGAATCGCTTGAACCCGGGAGGCGGAGGTTGCAGTGAGCTGAGATCGCGCCACTGCACTCCAGCCTGGGCGACAAGAGCAAAACTCCGTCTCAAAATAAATAAATAAATAATAAGTAAAAATAGAAGCAGAGCAGGTTGCAGCGCCGCGCACGGCAGACACCTGTGTGCCCCTGCAGCCCTGCCCGCCCCGCGGGTTGTGGCTTCTCCCGCTTTCCTGAAAGCTCTGCCTGGCATTGCCCCGGGTCTGTTTCCACGTTTTGAAAGTCACAGTGATTGAGGCTTTTCAACTGGGCTTTCCCAGGATTTTAAAAATAATTGGCCCAGTGCGGGGGCTCATGACTGTCATCCCAGAACTTCGGGAGGCCAAGCTGGGTGGATCGCCTGAGCTCAGAAGTCTCAGACCAGCCTGGGCGACATGGCAAAACCCTGTCTCTATAAAAAATATAACAAGTAGCCGGGCATGGTGGCGGCGCCTGTAGTCCAGCGACTCGGGAGGCTGAGATGGGAGGCTCACCGGGGCCTGCGAGTGTGAGGCTGCAAGGAGCCGCCATCGCACCCCTGCACTCCAGCCCTGGCCACAGAGTGACACCCTGTCTCAGAATAATATGATATGCCCACGTGGCCTGAAAATGGGTGTTCAGACAAAAACGAGCTCAGACAGGATCACCAGAGCACAGCTCAGCCCCGAGAGGGGACAGGCCTTGAGTCACCACATCAGGGGAAAGTCAGACATAGAGGACAACACACCTGCCACTCTGTTTCCGTGCTGTGCTCAGGCCGGGTAATGCCAGAGAGGCAGGGAGTGGCAGTTCCCAGTGTCCTGGGAGGCGGGAGATGGGGGTGACCACACATGGCTGAGGGCCTCCTTTTGGGATGACGAAAGATTCTGGAACCAGATGACAGCGATGGCCGCACAGTGCTATGAATGTGCCCAATGCCACCAAACTGCACACTTTACAGCAGCTGAAATGGTGAAGTTTCTGTTCTGTGATTTACACCACAATAAAAACACAGTGACAGCCAGCCCTGGGGGCTCACACCTGAAATCCCAGCACTCTGGGAGGCCGAGGCGGGTGGCTCACCTGAGGTCAGGAGTTCCAGACCAGCCTGCCCAACATGGTGGAACCCCATCTCTACTAAAAATACAAAAATAGCCAGGCGTGGTGGTGGCGCCTGTCATCCCAGCTACTCAGGACGCCGAGGCAGAACTGCTTGAACACACAGGAGGCGGAGGTTGCAGTGAGCCGAGGTCATGCCGCTGTATTCCAGCCTGAGTGACTGCGTCTCAAAAAAAACAAAACCAAAAACCAAAAAAAAAACCAGTGATGATGGTGATGACGGTGCTGACGATAGTGGTGAAAGTGATGACGGTGCTGATGACGGTGGTGATGACGGTGATGATGGTGCTGATGACAGTGATGACGGTGGTGCTGACGGTGATGACAGTGCTGATGACGGTGCTGACGGTGCTGACGGTGGTGATGACGGTGATGACGGTGCTGATGACGGTGCTGATGGTGGTGATGACGGTGCTGATGACGGTGGTGACGGTGGTGACGGTCCTGATGATGGTGATGACGGTGGTGACGGTGCTGATGATGGTGATGACAGTGATGACGGTGCTGATGACGGTGCTGATGGTGATGACGGTGCTGATGACAGTGATGACGGTGGTGACGGTGATGACGGTGGTGATGGTGGTGACAGTGCTGACAGTGATGATGGTGATGACGGTGCTGATGACAGTGCTGACGGTGATGACAGTGGTGATGGTGATGACGGTGATGACGGTGCTGATGACGGTGCTGATGACGGTGATGATGGTGCTGATGACAGTGCTGACGGTGATGACGGTGGTGATGGTGATGACGGTGATGACGGTGCTGATGAGGGTGATGACGGTGCTGATGACGGTGATGACGGTGCTGATGATGGTGATGACAGTGATGATGGTGATGACAGTGATGACCGGTGGTGACAGTAATGACGGTGATGACGGTGGTGACAGTGCTGATGACGGTGGTGACAGTGGTGATGGTGATGATGATGGTGGTGACGGTGATCATGACAGTGATGATGGTAACAAATGATTCTCTGGCACCTGCCGCCTGTTCTGTGTCTACCTTCACCCCCAGTGATCCCCTCACCGTCAGACTGATAAACGGCGGGCCTGGGCACAGCAGGCAGCTGGCACGGCTGAGGTGGGAGAGCTGGGCTCCCTGCATGCTGGCGGGTGGGCGCCGGCTGCAGCTGCCCTCCCTGGGCCTCAGCCCCAGACGCTTTCCTCTCCGCCCTGCTCTGTTCCACTGGGCAGAAGTTTCTCCGTGAAGTCACTTTCCTATCTACGAGCCCCATTCATCTTGCTCCGACAACTCCTCCCATCCCTTCAACACTCAGACGTTCATCTCCCACCGCAGTCGGGATCTACCTGCGACCTCACCTCTCCCTGGAGCGCTACGGCTTCTTCTGAACGTGGTTTAACTCAGCCGTATCTGGAAGACCGGTTCCAGGGCTGGTGAAGGTCAATGGGACAGGGTCGCGCCTGTCCCTGCTGCCTGGGACCTCCCTGGGGAGGGACCCAGCATGGCCCGGGGCGACCTTGGGTGGGGAGCCTGTGGGACCATCACCCTGCCTGGCCCTGCTCGACCAGCTTCTCTCCCTCCACCGGGCATGCCCAGGACATTCCCCGGAGGGAGCGGCACAGCTTCCTGCTTTACCCACAAACGCCCAGGAGGGAGGCACTGTCCTGGCCTCCATGCTGCAGCTGGGAACCTGGGCACAGTCCGTGACGGCTGCTGGGGTCCGGACCCCACCCACGCCTCGGACCTCAGACGCTCTACTCAGCAGCTCCAGGCCACGGTGGGTGGGGGCATCCTGGTATGGGGCCAGGCCACCAACTGCTGCTGAGGGCTGGCAGAGGCCCTGAGTCCTGGAGCAGCACCCAGCTGCCTGGATGGCCCCCCAGCCCCAGGCCTCCAGGCAGGTAAACTGAGTCACATGTGCCATGTCGGAGCCCTACCTCCCTGGGCCACGGGTAGATGGAAGAGTGTCCGTGGTTGTGGGTCCCCACCTCCGCCCACTGGCTGGGAGCAGAGGGTGAGAGCTGAGCGGGAGTGAGCCATCAGCCTCTGTCAGCCGCTCTGCCCGCTTTGCCAAGTGCAGACACCCAGGCACGGTGCCCACCTCGGCCACAGGCCAGGACTTTGGGCCACAGCCTCCCTGCCCGGCCGCCTGACTGCACTCACATGCTCACCTCGTCCACGCCACTGTGTCCCTGTCTCTGTGGGGCCCCACTCCTCTCCAGGAAGGGTGAGTTTCAGCTGTCTGGGTAGCCAGAAAGGCGCCATCCCGAAGGCCCCCCCCGATGCCCTCCCACAGCCCTGGGAGGCCGTGTGCCCATGGAGGCTCAGCCTGGCTGACTCTTCCTCCAGGAAGTCCTCCGGAGCCTCCTCCAAGAGCCTGCCCTCTCAGCCTCCTGTCCACGCACTGGGCTGTTGGTCTCCCTCAGCCTCCCCCAGCCCTGCGTCCAGGGCACTGCCACCCTGTGTGCCCGCTCCTCTGGCTCCCCTATGCCTGGTCCCTGCTCACCCTCAGGGCGTGCTCCCTGCATCGTAGGTGAGGCTGCACTGCCTCAGATCCCCATTATTAAAATGTTCTGTTGGCCCCAGGAGAAAGCGCTGGACCAGGCCACCCACCAAGCCCAATGGGGCTCCCGCTCTGAGGCCGAGGCTCCTGAGCTGTCCTTCCAGGCGGGAGCCGGCAACGGGTGCGGCCAGGGTCAGAGGAAGCCAGATGGTCCAAGTCACAGCTCTGCCATCCCCCATGGCGTCCCGGGGACTGTGGCTCACCTTGGCTGCCTCAGCTGTGCTCGGCGGTGGCTGGAGGGGCAAGGCTGCACAGAAGTGACAGGTCCCCACCTCCCCACGGGCCACTCCCAGGAAGGGGCCTCGGGCCGTTGAGGTGGGCGGGGCCAGACCCAGCAGGAGGGGCTCATCAGGCCCACCCTATTCATGCTGCTTGGCGTGGGTCCCTGGGGATGGGACCTGGCGAGGGTCACAGACATTCCAGGGTGACCACCGCGCCCGCCGGGCGTGGGGAGGAAGGCCAAGGGCGGCCACACCATTTCCAGGGAGGAACCTGAGGATCCAGGCTGGGCCAGGCTCCCCACCCTCCGAATTGGAATGGAATTCAGGGGCCTCCTGGGGGCCACCCCATGTCTAAGGTGTCCTTCTATGGCCTCCAGCTTGGCCCCAGCCCTGTCCCAACTGTCCCAGACACAGGGATGCTTATCACACAGCTATCCCCTGCCTGCTGGGCTACCGACTGCCTGGGTGGCCCCGACCACAGTGCTCTAATGCACACCCCAACCCTGGGGTCTGTAGGCTGAGGCCCTGCTCTCTGGCCGGCGGACACAGAGGTGAGCACTCTGGGCTGCCTTGAGGTGGGACACCGGTTCCTCCGGCTGTCCTGACCCCACCGCAGGCTCTGAAGGCTACCGGGAGGAGGGCGCTGGGGACGCCGCCCTGGGAGCCTCCACATGTCCGCAGACTCAATTTCCTTTTGCAAATGCAATTCAGAGACCAGCAAATCCAGTGACGAGAAATCCGGCAGGCCTCAGCCCCAGCCCTTCCCACACCCGAGGGAATGTGTGCAGAGGCCACGATGCGGGGCGGGGGGCTGTGGGGACTTCGGGGGGCTTCAGCCACTCTCTGGCCTTCCCCCACAGGTGCTGCCCACTCCCCAGATGGGGAAACCGGCTGGGGCGGCTGCCCGTCCGGCCACACAGTGGACACGGGGGCGGCTCTGATCCTGTACCTCTTTCCGGGCCACCTTTACCCCATGAGCCGGCCGAGGGCTGCGGGGGTCTATGGCTGCCGGGGTCAAGGGCCCAGCCACCGCCTCGGATAGGCGCTTGGTCAAGCCACAGATGAGTCTGTGTCCTGTCAGCCTGGGAGCCCCACGCGGCAGCACCCCCCTGCACCGAGGGCACCTGGAAGTGGAGGCAGCGAGGTCATCCGGGGACAGAGCTGGGCACTGGCCCACATTCAGCCTCCTCCTCTGCCCAGGGGAGGCGGGAGGGTGGTCCCTGGGGTTCCCGGGTCTGCAGGTCCAGGGACAAACATGGGCAACTCCACTCTGCTCGGCTGGGGGGAGGCACCGAGCGACAGCAGGTTCAAGACCAAACATGGAGCCGGGCGTCCCCTCCGCATGGCTCAAGGCTGCAGCCATCTGGGGAGACCAAGTCACAGCAAAGCTTGTGGATGGCCCTCAGGCCACGTCCGTCCCGGGAGGTTCCCTGACCTCCCACCCTGGAAGGGCAGTGAGGACAGGCCCAGGCCACCTGCCGTGAGCTCTGGCTCAGGCTGCGCTGGGGGAAGTCCTGGGCTGCTGTCCCCAAAGCCCCCTTCCATGCTCAGAAGTGAGCCCGCAGGCCTTTGCCCTGGAAGGCGGCGCACAAGCCCCGCTCCCCGCTCAGTGTATTCTGGGCTTTGGGATGTTCTGCTTGGTGGGTTGGAAGTGGTGCTCATTCCTCCAGGAGCCTCTCTGGGCACATGCCTGCACCTCAGCCATCAGGAGGCCGTCAGGCCGGGCACACCATGGTCACAGCAGTGTGTGTGTGGGGTTCTGACCACCCAACAGTCAGGGCGGGGGGAGGGCACCCAGGGTTAGGGGGTCAGTCGGGGTGGGGGGAGGGCACCCAGGGTTAGGGGGTCAGTCGGGGTGGGGGGA
>CAUYQU010043086.1:0-26389 GCA_963574635.1 Cheracebus regulus | reverse complement strand
GGCAAAAAAGCCACGCCAGCCGAAAGGGTCGCGCTGGTGACCTGTGGGGCTCCTCCACTGGGAATGTCCTGGTCCGTGGGCAGCGAAAATTTATCGGTAAGTGTGGCGTCCACTGGCTCTTTGCACTTTTACTGGGAGCTGGAATCCTAAGCTGCTAGTGTTCGGCCATCTTGGATCTCTCTCTCCGAAGCTCTATTATTAAGTACACACTCACATTTAAAATTGCTATGTTCCCTTGACATATTGATCTCTTTATTATTATAAAGAATTTTTTATCCTTTGTAATATTTGCTCAGAAATATACTTTAGTATTATATTACTATAGGTATTCAAGCTTTCTTTTGATCAGTGTTAGGATAATAAGTCCTTTATATTGTCCTTTTGCTTTTAACCTATTTGTGTCTTTATATTTGAAGTCTTTTTCTCATAAGCATTATATAGTTGGGTCTTGTTTTTTTTATCCAATTATGGCAAACTCTGCATCTTATCTGAAATATTTAGAGCATTTACATTGATATAGTTAGTTCTAAATCTCTTATCTTGATCTTTCTTTTCTATTTAGCCCATATTTGTTTCCATGTCAATTTTTCTCTTCCTTTGGATTTATTGATTTTTTTTTTTGAGATGGAGTTTCACTCTTGTTGCCCAGGCTGGAGTACAATGGCACAATCTCAGCTCACTGCAACCTTCACCTCCTAGGTTCAAGTGATTCTCCTGCCTCAGCCTCCCTAGTAGCTGGGATTACTGGTACCCGCCACAGGCCTATTTAATTTTTTTTGTATTTTTAGTAGAAACGGGGTTTCACTATGTCGGCCAGGCTGGTCTTGAACTCCTGATCTCAGGTGATCCACCAGCCTCAGCCTCCCAAAATGCTGGGATTATAGGTGTGAGCCACCGTACCCAGCTTAATTGATTTTTTAAAATTCAATTTTATCTCCTTTGTGGATTTATGAATGTGAGTTTTTAACGAATGAATTTTGTTACTGTGAAGTACCAGGGGAAGTTCCCAGAAAAGTGGGACTGTCATAATGCCTGTCCCTAGTTCCATGACAGAAAAAGAACCATTGCTTCCACTTAATTTCTAGTAGCAAACCCTACCTCCCACCTGCTCATTTTTATGACTGATCTTATGTTGTGGTTTGAATGAGCCCCCTCTCTCTCTTTCTCCATCTCTCTGTCTCTCTCTCTCCATCTCCCTCTCCCTCTCCCTGCACTGCTCTCATTTGGACCTGCACATCCCTAACTCTTTCCTGGTATCTCATCATCTTAATGAACTCAGATTTAAGAGCTTTGGGAATCTGGGACACTACGCTTGCTTTTCAGAGTATTTACATTAGTTTCTAACAGCTGTCTGAACAAACTGCTGTAAACTGGGTGACTTAAAAACAACAGAGTTTTATTCTCTCACAGCTCAGGAGGCCAGAAGTCTGAAACCAAAGTGTTGGCAAGACTGGTAACTTCTGGAGGCTCTGAAGGAGAATCTGTTTCATGCTTCTGGCAGTCTACAATCCTTGGTATTCCCTGGCTTGCAGATGCATTGCTACAATTACTGCTTCTGTAATTCACATGGCAGTCTTCTCTGTGTGTGTCTGTGTCTTCTCTAAGTCTCCCTCTCCTTATAGAAACACCAGGCATTAGATTTAGGACCCATCCCAGTCCAGTATGACTTCATCTTAACTTGATTACATCTTTAAAGACCCTATATCCATATAAATTCACATTCACACTTACCTGGGGTTAGGATTTTAACATATCTTTTTAGGAGACACAGTTGAATCCACAGCAGTACCATAAATTCAGAAGGTATGAAATAAATATTCACTGAGTTATACTGAATGGACCATAGAAAAACTATTACTCCTACCTGGGTTTCATGTTTATGTTATCTATTACTGCAGAATAAATAGTTACATATTTATTATCTCCCCGTTTCCATGGATCAGGAGTTCAGATACATTATTCTGATAAGAGTTTCACAAAGTTGCAGTTATTCAGGCTGTATTCTCATCCAAAGGCTTGTCTGGGGAAGAATCTCTTCCAGACTCATTCAAGGTACTAGCAGGATTTGTTTTCTTGAGGTTTTAGAACTGAAGACGTAGTTCTTACTAACTGTCAGCTGAAATCTACTTTCGCTTTTACAGGCTGCTTTCAGCAACTAGGAGCTATGTGCAGTCCTAGAGATCACCTATTACATCTTACCATGTGGGTTTCTTCAACACGCCTGCTTGTTTCAAGTCAGCAAGGAGAGCCTCCAGAGTGTATCATCTAGCAAGATAGAGTCTGATGTCATGCAACGTAATTATGAGAATGTCATCCCTTGACTTTAGACATATTCTATTGGTTCAAAGTGAGTCTTTCTCACACTCCATGGGATTATACAAAGGCATGTACATCCATAGGTGGGGATCACTAGGGGCCACCATAGAGTCTGTCTGCCATATGTTTCCTCACTTGGAGAATGAGGAGATAGTAGGAGCTCACTAAGGTTCTCCCCAACCTCTTGCTTAGGGAAAACACTGCCAACTGATGGAAGCTGGTTCATGCCATAAAGCCAATCTGCCATCCCCTCCCTAGAGCTCAGGGAATATAAAGGGATAAAATGGGGGCGGGGGGAGGTGGTGGGGAAAGCTGGAAATGAAAATGGACAAGATTGTTGGAATCTCAAATGAGAGCTTACTCTTTTTACAGCACTTTTAACTTGATCACATTTCAGGGGCCCAGTCGTGGAACTGACATAGAGATAGATACCCATTAGTAACCTGGGTTCCCTAAATATTAAATAGCCAACTTATAGTGTTTTTAATTTGCTTCATTTTTATTTGTAAAATGGGGGCACTAAAGGCATTAATTTATAGAACTATAAAGATTCAATAAAGTTATGTGTGTCCGAGTTGTTCTTAGTATATGGTAGATACTTGGCAAATATTAGCCATCATTGATAATTAATATCAGTTAGGACTCCCAAGCAGCTGCCCTCTTGGCGAGGTTTGGGAGGCATCTTTGCCACCAACACAGCCTTTCTTGGGTGGGCTGGACCGCATTCTGCCTCTGCTCCAGAGAGATGCCACATGAAATAATTGGCAATCCCGCTTCCATCCATATTTAACGTGTCATGGCACAGCGAATGTGTCTGCAGCATCTGAAACGTTGTGTGAATCATAACAAACTTCCCAAATGCAACCTGACCCCGGGCCCCTCACTGTGCTTCCCGTTAACTTTTACTTCACCTCAGAAAGACCTTCATGGGAAATGCGGTTATAAAAGTGTTGGAAGAATTTGTCTTCGGGGACCTCTTTAGTTACAGAACCCAAGTGAAGTAACCAGGGCAGGAAATACATCTGTTCCACAGCACTGGGTTGCCCCACTGGATACACAGCCCTCCAACTCCAGGGGAACTTTCACACACCAGCATCCTATATCCCAGCCATCTGACCCAATAAATCCAACACCTATCACTAGTTAAAACCCATGGTATCCAGGAATGCAATGCTTGATTCATTTGCTACTGATGAGGCTAGGAATCAGAAGACCTGCCTTCTGTTTTTCCGCTTCATTATATTCAAGAGCAATTAAGAAAAGTGATTTTGTCATCAAGTTCTTGGCAATAAATGCGGTTTCTACAGCCTGAGCTGTAGCTTTGAAGCAAAGAAGGATCACAGGTTCCAATCACATTTTCAGGTGGAAGTTAATGACTGTCATTGTCAAATGCTTTTTGTGATTTTGTGTCTCTGTTTTACAATCTAAAAATAAAAAGAACGGATGAACACATTGGCCTCCTTTCAGTAGAGTAGTGAAAGTTGGAGCCAGCTGGCCTTCAGGGACCTTCTGTTTGCACAATGGGTTATGTTTTATGTCTGCGATCCTTGGAGGAAAGGTGCAATTCTTCCTGACCCACAGATCAGAGGCCAGGGGTTTGCCAAAAGGCATAAGGGAGCCCTCCCAGATTTATGAAGTGTTCTGAGATTTCTACTTCCATTTCAGACCTGGCCGGCAAATCATTTCCTTCTCCTTGTTCCTTCGGGCCATGCGTTGCAGCACTCCAAAAGACTGTAAAAGAGAAAGTAGAGTGATATTAAAGAATTTGACAAATCATTGGTTTTTGTTTTGTTTTGTTGTTATTTTTGCCTGTGCCTCAAGCAAATCATATTTGAAAGGAATGAAAAAAAAATACATAGATGAAATCAGTGATGCTAATTATCTCCCCCCAAAAATATGTTGTTCCAACCTTGATTATACCCACAACCCAAACTATCCTTTTCATGAAAAATAGGAGATGCATTAACTTTTAAAGTTTTTTTTAGCACCGTGGGATTTGAAAGACAGCTGAGCAATTCGATCCTTTCCCACCCTCTAAGCCCAAATCTAGGAATTCAATATGAGTGGCCAGGGGCCTAAACAAATGCTCTGGACTGTCAATGAAATGTCACATGCAATGCAGAAAATCAGGTTAATTTTTCTACATTTTAATTTCATTTCATCTTGGAATTCATAGATTGCTTTGGACCTAACTATTCAAGTTTCCTTAAGACTTAGACAGAGCCCCAATCACCTTAGTCTTGTATTCCAATAGTCATGTCCTGATTTTCCTGACCTTTAAGGTACCAGAGAAGTGACTCATTGGGCATTTCTTATTCTATCAACTGTTTTGAAATAAAGAGATCCTAGAAAGCGCCCCACTACAAGAAACCATTGGCTTTTCATTTTATTCCTATGTATGCTAACTCCATCTGGATAACATTTTCTTGATATTAGAAAAGCGGTAACAAAAGGAGAACCCAGTACTTCACTAGAAGCTGTTGGATGTCAGGAACCATTCCATATATCAGTCACCCCTGCCTTTCGACTTCTGGATGTCAATCCAGACCTACCTTTGTGGACTCTATAATTTGCCTGAGTAATGTCATTTGGTCTGACTTTCTGACTAATCACACCTTTATCTACATGCCGTATTTCCTGGCACACTGTGTTCTCAGCCAAAATCTCCATGGCCCACAGGTTGTTTAAGCTTCTGCTCAGCTCTACGTTTCGTTCTTTCTCACTTATCTGGAAACCCAGTAGAGTGGGCACTGGGCACTCATGTGAAATCACTGGGACTTCAGGGTTGGGAAAAAGAAATAAAGCTTGTTGTATTGTGTAGCATATTGGGCTCAGCTCAAAGGTTGGCATAAGATGTGCTTCCTGATATTATTTCAAACCACAAGTGGTATGAGGACAGTTGATCCATTGAGCCAGAGTCTAGTACAAATAAAGCTGTAGTTATAGCTGTTAGATGGGTCAAAAATCAAAGGAATTCACTACATTCCAAAGTCATTCTGACAGGAGGATGGCATGGGTCAGATCAGAGAAGGTAAAGAACCAATGGAGATAACACAGTTTGAAGAGTGTTTTCCAAAGGGGCTTGGAAAAGACCAGAGTCTAGATTGTGGAATGGGAGCTGATTTGATGAGCAAGACTGGCTCTTTGGCTCCTGATTTATTCCAGAATAGCCCCGCCTACCACAGCAGAGCACTCAAACCATCCCAGAAGTTCCTGATGGATGGAATGACCAAGGTTTCTCAACAAAGATTTATGTATGGGCAGGATTGAGCACGTCCTGTTTAACTGAGTAAATTATAGAAATGCATTTCTTCCTGTATGACTAGTATGGAAAATAGGAGTATTCTAGATTCTGACCCTGATGTGTGATTTCTTCTGTGAGTCTCTGGTGCTCTCTTGTTGGCTCTAGCCCACCCTTTGTGCTCATGCCACCTTAAAAGATGCTACTCTAAAGGATATTGCTCTTTCCTGGTGGCAGCCGTAGCGTTAGGGACAGTCTCAGGAGGCTCTACTGCAATTCCAGGAAACACGCCTTGCATAGCTCACGCGTATTGCCTTCTATAAACTTTTAATACTAAGCTATCACATAGGAGAAGGCTGAATGTTAATCAACAGCCAGTCTTTTGGGAAATCACATAATGTTCAACTTTCCACATTTGCTTTCCTACATATCAAACTTACGTTTCTCACTCCAGGGTAGTCACTTGATCTACATTCTGATTGTTCCTTTGCTTAAAGTTTTATTCCTGGTCTTGATTTTCAACCGCAAACTCTTACTTCAGTTAACTCAATCATAGTGATGCTGAAGAAAGGAACGGAGTCCATTTCTTCATATTGTTAGTGAAATGAAGGGTGTTATTAATGAGAGTCCTGGCTTGGGGGAAATAGTTCTCTTCAATGTTCCTTCCCACCAAAGTACACAGGTGAGATACTTCCCTAACACTAGCACCCCTTCCTTACCCCAGGGTCCTGAGCTTATCCTCCGATCTCGGGTGCTAGTTATTCTAGGATGCTGTAGCAGCACACAGGTGAGAGGAGTGAAGCAATAATCTTGGAACCTAGATAAATATCCTTTTTGTTGAGCAGTCACAAGATGAGGAAATAGAAGTCTCATCAGTGGCCCAGGGAAGTCATATTTGATGCAAAGGATGCATTTGTGGAGGACTCTCACAACTCAGAACTTTTTAAAAGCATATTTTTGAACTATATCTAAGGCAGGGGAGACCAGGTGTGGTGGCTCACGCCTGTAATCCCAGCACTTTGGGAGGCCAAGGCGGGCAGATCATGTCAGGTCAGGAGTTCAAGTCCAGTCTGGCCAACATGGCAAAACCCCGTCTCTACTAAAAATATAAAAAATAGCTGGGTGTGTTGGTACACACCTGTGATCCTAGCTATTTGGGAGGCTGAGACAGGAGAATCACTTGAACCTGGGATGTAGAGGTTGCAGTGAGCCAAGATCAAGCCACTGCACCCCAGCCTGGGTGACAGAGTGAAACTCTGTCTCAAAAAAATTTTTTTAATAAAACCATATATAAAGTGGGGGAATTATACTCTTGAACGCCACAAATCTATGATCACTGAGCACAGTTTTGTTTTAATGATGTTTTTTACTACTATCTCTAATAGTTTGCAGACTTATTTTTTTAAATAACAGCATAATGTTGATAGGAGCTACTTGGACTTCATCACAGCAATTTATGCCCTTTAAACTCCACACCAAACTTGCTGATTCTCAAGCACAATTTTTGTTATGAGATGAATACTCTCTTAATGAATATGCAGATGACATTGTTATGAGATTAAAAGATTTTTAAATTATATTATATTTACAATGAATGCCAAAGTATCAGTCTGGTAGTCACCACTATTACGTCTGAAGCTCCCCCATACTATGTGCAGCATAGTATGAGTTTACACAGACAGAAGGTGCAAAGATGGAGATAGAGGGGGGTTACAGATGGGTTAGACCTGTTATTTGGTGAAGACGATAATATAACGTATCATTATCATTTGAAATGATGAGATTCTTGATTTTATCTGCAATTTTCGTAAATTTGACCTTTTAAATTATGTTTGCACATAACATGGGATTATATTAATAACTTCTTTATAGTGCTATTTCAATTTCAATAAAATGCAGCTGCTCTGTAGTGAGTGTCCAAGGAATAATTGTTAACAATGAAATGCGAGGACCTGGCCGGGCACAGCAGCTCAAGCTTGTAATCCCAGCACTTTGGGAGCCCGAGGCAGGCGGATCACGAGGTCCTGAGTTCAAGACCAGACTGGCCAACATGGTGAAACGCTGTCTCTATTTAAAAATACAAAAATTAGCTGGGCATGGTGGCTGGTGCCTGTAATCCCAGCTACTTGGGAGGCTAAGGCAGGAGAATTGCTTGAACCGGGACCAGGAGGCAGAGGTTGCAGTGAGCTGAGATCGTGCCACTGCACTCCAGCCTGGGCTACAGAGCGAGACTCCACTCAAAAAAAGAAAGAAAGAAAGAAAAAGAAATGCAAGGACCCAAGGGCAAAGGCTCAGCTCCCAACACCCAATACCGAAGCCCCCTGGCTGCTGTATAGGAGCTCTGGGGCGGTTCTTGACACGGTCTACCTCTTGGGGCTTCTCAGGCTGAGGGGACCTCTCCCTTTGTGGGCAATTCTTGATGGATATGCTCCTGGGTCCTGAAGTTGTTAGACCTTTGTCTAGTAACTTCTTTTTTTGTTGTTGGTCCTCTCTCTCTCCCAGTCTGGGAAAGCTCTCCATCTAATTTGGTGAAAATTCCTCCTCCCAGATATTTTGCTATACCTGTGAATCCTAGTCTTGGCATTTTCCTCAGAGGCACCTAGAGATGGGCTCAGATTTGTAAGCAGCCACTGGAGCAAAGAAAGCACTGAATGTCCTCATTCGTTTGAATGGCGAAATAAGAGGTCAACAGAAACACGCTCCAGACTAGAATATCATTCAGTTTCCGTTTGCGTTTCAAAGGGCAGTGGAAACCGGAAGTGTTGGAACCTCCATAGCAGGGCAATTGCTCAAGCAGTTTTCCAGCGGCTGCCCTGCGGTCCTGCTGAGACCCTGTCATACAGAATAGCCCACACCACTGTGAATTCCTGGGAGGCACTGCCAAACAGTCAGAGACGGATGAGAGCCAACGTACAAACAATGTCAGTTCTTCAGACACTCTGTCTCTGGGGTAACAAAGAGAACCTCGAAGCTCTCATTTTATTCTTTCCCATCTGGGGTTCTGTATACACAAGCCTGCCTTCCACTTTCTTGTGAATTACCCATGGTACGTTTTCTGATTGAATCTTAAAAAAAATATTTAGGAGACTGAACAAGAAAAAGAATTAGGTATTGTTTTCTTCAAAATAATAAATTCAACCGATAGAAATTTCAGAAAGAAAATACTACCATGCTCAAGCTCCCTATAATTGGAGAATGGCATTTCTGAAGCTGGACCGAGATGATTGGTTCACAAAATAAACAAGAGATGTCAAGCTTTGAGTGAGGAAGAAGTGAGTAAAATAAAGTCCTCTCACGAGTTGCATATATATATATTTTGTTTGTTTGTTTTTAGAAAAAGCAGAGGAAGGTAAGTATAGTATCTTGGAATAAAATCAGCTCCCAAATAGGAAATGGCATTGAACTGAGAGTGGGAAAAGAGGTCCAAATATCCAAATCCGTGTTGTTGGGCCAGTAATCGGCAACGGAGTGTGTGGCACAGAGCTGAGAAGTTCCTGTCACATTTCTTACTAGCACACACCGGCGCAAAAGGAAGCATTCTTTACAGTTGTGTTTTAAAAAAACAGTGAAGGAAGTTGGTGGTGATCTAAGAACGCTGAAATTTTTTAAAAGACCTGACCACTTTAAAGGGCCTAGTTAGACAATGAGGGAGACGGGTCCCAGGAGGAAAGAAGGCATTGTGCTGCTGATGAGCAATGCGGTGCCCAGTCGCGTGCCTGCTCCATCTTCACATCCTTCCAGGGACAGCATTCAGCCTGGCATGAGATGGAGAGAAAAGGGCAGGCTGGGGAGGCTCCAGAGCCATTCAGGAGAACTCAAAGGCTCCAAAAAGCCACCTAAGAATGACTTTGACAGGGAATTCACAGACTGAAATGGGCTTAATTAAGACCCCATCTCTGACAAGCAGCAGGGAACACACTACTGGAGGTATATTCTAGAAGCATAGACATGTGTCGACTTTGGTCTGGATGCCAGAGAATGATATCTGATAAAGACCACAGTAGGAGTTCAGCAAAGAGAAGTTGATAGGGAGTCCTGTCTAATATTTATTGAGTTTTTATGATAGCTTAAGCACTATTCTAAGTTAATGTGTTGATTTCCTTAGTTTTCCCAAAAGCCTTTTGTGGTCAGTCCCTTGTAAACATCACTTATGGAAAAGGCAGTTAGCCAAGTGCTTATTATTATCATTATAAAATAATTATTATTACGAAATTACAAAGGAGGAAGTGATGGAGTCTAACTGCAAACTAGACAGCATGGTTTCAGAAACTTCACTCTTAACAAGGCTCCACCACCTCTTGTATCTGAAGGAACATAACCAATGTGGACTCTGTACTTGAGAGTTTCAAAGACAAGTCATATCAGTAAATCATTTCTGAGCAGTTACTACATGCTAAGCATGGTGCTAAGATGATTTTATACTTATTTTGTCCAATAACCCTGACAAATCTATTCCATTTCCTTCTAACCTTGTTGAGAATAGCTTTATAATGGAATGGATACCATTTTCTATAGAGACTGAACATTTATAGAGAAATCCAAAAGAAAAATGTAATGAGTGAATCCTATGATCTCCCCTTTCTATAGCTATTCATACCTCGTTCGTGCACACACCTGTTGCCTGCAGTTAGCCTACGTAGGGATCACCTTTCGCCCATGGCAGTGACCCAAGCCTTGGCAGAGTATCCTGGCAGAAGTGAGTTCCCTTCAGAGCTGGCTCTGCTTATCTCTCATACCCTTTTCATTGATACCAGGTATCATATCAGTTGTCGTCTTTTAACACAAATGGAATCCTGATCAGAAAACAAGTTTCAGTGTTGGATTATTTATCTGGATGTACCAGCAAAGTAGGATCTTGTTTCCTTTGTGTTCCTGACTTCACAACTGTCACCACAATAATCTTCAGGAAATTTTTGGAATCTCCTTCCTGGTCAAACATTGTCTTTAGCTCATTATTTATATTGTGAAGTCCAGCCTCTCAGTCTACCATTTAAATTTTTCCCATGACCCACTCTGAATTATTATTATTTTAAGATGTTATTATCTGTGACTCCTTTCTTTCTCTCCTGCTCTCTACCAGAGGGTCTTGCCTCCCTGACTCACTATTAGCTATTCATACCTGGTTCATGCACACACTTGTCGCATGCCTGTGTTCTGGGACAGTTTTCCATTCTTCCACTTCCTAACGTCTCCACCGCTCTCCATACTGTGACTCTTTCAAGGCCCAGTTCCAACACTGTGTCTATCATAACCTTTTCAGTCTCTCCATAACTTCAAGTGATCTCTTCTTCTTCCCATAGCTCTTTATCTGTGCCCTTTCATGACATTTCAAATTCTCTGCTGTTATTTATAGACAGGATTGTGACTTATTTTTTTTTTTCAGGGCTGGACTGGTTTCTCTACGGGATAGACACAGAGATAGACATGAGTAACGTGATAAAGAACATAGAGAAAGGAGAGTGGGTCCCAGCTGTTATGGCACTGGATAGCCTCACATTTCACAAAGAAGCAGCAAAGCAGCTTCTCATACCTCACAGAGAACTGACTAAAGGCAAATGACTATAAACTCTTCTGTGTTTACCTTGCATTTTTGTTTTCCCACAAAGGGCCCCACTGGGTCATTTTGCCATCATACAGTAGAGTGACCCTATTGGAAGCTGTCAGCCTCAGATCACCTCAAAGTCCATTGACTTCCATTGTCCTGGCCCCTAAGCAGTTGCTTTTTGAATCAAGCACCAATTCTTAAATATTTAGACAGTCCTTAAGCAAACTCTGGTCAGTGATCTCAGAGTAGAGTTGGCATGCAAGTTTATATTAGCCAAAGCAACTTACATAGAAAATAACTGGGGACCGTCTTTTTTGTTTTCCTCCAAAAGTAGTTAGATTCTGTATTAGTTCACTTTACTGCTGCTGATAAAGACATACTCAAGACTGAAACATTTACAAAAGAAAGAGGTTTAATGGACTTATAGCTCCACGTGTCTGGGGAAGACTCAGAATCATGGTGGAAGGCAAGGAGGAGCAAGTCACATCTTACGTGGATGGCAGCAGTCAAAGAGAGTTTATGCAGAGAAACTCCCATTTTTGAAACCATCAGATCTTGTGAGACTGATTCACTATCATGAGAATAGCACAGAAAAGACCCTCCCCCATAATCCAATCACTTCCCACCAGGTCCCTCCCACAACACGTGGGAATTCAAGATGAGATTTGGGTGGTGATACAGTCAAACCATATCAGATTCCTTCTCTTGCCTGCCCAGCATAATAGAATCTGATGATTTCTAACACGGTTGGATGAATAAGACTTGGTTCCCAATTCTGCTTTCCTCTACATTCTGGACCGACCTAAGAAGGATTTTGAGGATCACGACAGGATACTTGTTCCCACTCCCTGCACCAACATCTTGAGTGGTCAATGAATGGTTCGTCTTACCTATGTGGTCTTAAGCTGGAGCTTAAAGCACATTACACCGTCTAGGTCAGGCTACAACCCACCGCCACACCCCTCCCCCATGCCTCCCTCCATCACTTGGATCAGAACCCCTTTTACTATCCGTGTTGACTTCAGGAATACAGGTCAATAAGAAGTTCTGTAACCACACCCATCATAACTTTGTAAAATCAACCATCAAGTCTGTGAGCCATTGGTGTGACACAGCTGATTCCCACTGGTCTCAGTAGACAGTTGTTTGCATCTCTTCCCAACTTCATGGATTCCACATTCAGCAATGCTATGCTGGAGTCCTCAGATCTCCCACGGTGCCAATTACACAATGGGAATTGGCAAACACCATGAATATGACCTGGTTCCTTGGGGTTTTGGGTTTTTGTTTTGTTTTGTTTTTTGGGAGCTGGCTAACCAAGTGTCACTGAAGTCAGTCCACCACAACTCCTAACAACAAATAGAAAACAGAACACCTGCCCAGAGGGACATGATCCAGTTTCTTCCAATACAGAACATGTATCCTGTTGCTTTGAGGCCAAGTTCACATGAGGAAGCTGAGGCACACAGCGGATTGTTCCAAGGGAAAGACCACTGAGGTGAAGCTCAGGTAATAACGTAGACAGGCACCTTATTCCCACCCTACTCTGGCTCATGGCACTCCAATTTTCTGACCCAAAGAGGCAGATACATTTAGGCAAGAGGAGGAAAAAAGCCAGTGGCCTGATTAACTTTTTTACAAGGACAAAGGAAGTCAATAAATGTTCAGAATAGAAAGGACTGCTCCCATTCTAGGGCTCTAGCAGCCTCTAGTACATTTCCATGTCATGCTGGCCATAATGGGAAGTGACAGCTGATGAAAGCTGCTATTCATGGTCATCTGAAACAGCTTTTCCTCCCAGATGAAATTTGGTGTGGCATGAGTCTAAACACACAGACCAAAGGCCAGGTGAACGTATTCCCCAGGTCCCCAAGGGCTGGCCGAGGCGACTGTTTTGGAAGGGGGCTTCCTGAGTGAGCATCAAAGAGGCTCCATGCAAACAATAGGAGTCTTTATGCCCCTCCTGTGCTCAGGCCTGAGATGGTGGTCCTGGCCCTCAGCTCTGGCCATCTCAGGCCCTCCTCTTTGTTTATAATCAGCCACTTGAAGTGACTTTGGGGTTTCACAACTAAGATTTTCCACAACTAGAATGAACAAAGCCCAGATTTATCCTCAATGCCTTCTAGGTGAACCATTTCCCGGTAGGGTAAAATGTTGGGGTGGGTGGCGTGATGCATGAACTACTCTGAGATGACTACCCTGACACTTTGTGTGAAAGTACCAAGAGCAATTGCAAGTCTTAGCCAAAAGTCTATGCATATAGAGTTCAGGAGTGAGTAATCCTGGCAGCCTGTAGGTCTGATCTTTATAAGCCTAAGGCAAGCAAACACTCTTTGGAACAAGGAGCCAAAGCTCCTACTCCATTCCTTGCTGTCTAATGCTTACATGAAGTTACAAACATATGGTTTCCATCAAAACCAAGTTGTTCGTACTCCACCCGCCTTAGGAATGTAGTAACTGGGGCAGCTACCTAGTAGCTTAGGAGCTGGAGGCCGGCCACTTAGAATAACAGCATCAGGGTCAGGAGACAGGTCCTTCTGGAAAGGCCAGTGCAAACTACACTGAAACAAGCATTGAGCAAAGTGGCAAGATCGAGGGTCTCGGATTAAGAAAAATCTAACTTAATCTCCTGGCTTTATTCTAAGTCACCTATCAAGCTCTCCACAATTTTCCTTCTGTCTTGCTCTAAGGTTGAACTACTAGCAAGTTGGCTACAGATGCCCCACTAAGAGAGTGGAAACATATTGTACATCAGGTAGGCAAAATTAAGCCCACAAACCAGGGAGAACAGAGTAAAATGTGAATGTCTGTCTCATTGCTTCTCTTGGCTCCTGTCACACCTCTAGATCCCCAGTGAATGAATTCTAACCCCAGGCCACAAACTCATCTTAGCAAGAAATGCGACTTTATGTTCTATGGCTAATCTTATTTTCTCTGTGAAAATCCTGTGCCACTGAGTGTTGGAAACTAAACTTCTGACACACTGCAGTGTCCTACAGAAGCCAGAAACAATGACGAATAGAACTTCATAAGCAAATTGTTGAATGCGTGAATCTTGGGCTTCTCCTAATTCCTTTAGCGCTGTGCCTAAGTTTTTTGCCAGGTGCCCGAGGTAGTGTGTGTACACACTTGTGAGTGTGTGTGTGTGTGTGTATTGGGGGTAAGATGTCTGTTCCTAGGTTGTGTCAGTCAGTGCTGGTATTCTTATTCCCATGAGCTATTATACATGAGAATTATTCCCATGATTTCTTCAGTTATTTGACCATTTGGCTTGTTGCTTCATCCTCATCCCAGCCAAAGGCCTCTCTAAGTCTGGCCCTCATTCAGCATTTTTTTGTATTTTTCAGTATGAAAGAGTGCAGAGTACATAGCCACTCTCCTGTGCCATTCCTAAGTTGCAGGACTCTGAGTGCTGAAGACACACGTCACAGTCATTTCTACCATAGCTCCTACGCTGTGCTGGGCACTAGGAAGTAAGCTTTCTACTTCCCCAAGATCCACAGGGAAGAAATACCCAGTTGGCACTGCCTTACTTCTCTTAACCACCCTGGGGCTGTTACGCTGTCCCCATCTCGGGACCAGACGGGTAGGGAGTACGCAGCATCAACTTCTGTCCAGAAGTCTCCACCTTCTGTCCTCTCCTTTAATTCTCTGCTCTCCTCCCAGCCTGCAAAATCTAGTTCATGAGCAGGATGAGTCAACTCTTCATCTCCTGTCTCATTTCAGTGTTCATGAAAACGTTTCCTGAGCCATGGATGCCCTTGAAACTATAACGTTCAGTCCATGTGACTTAAAAGTCTTTTCCTACAAACCTTTGTTCCTGCCAGGAGTTTCAAAAACAAATTTGGATCCCAAATTGACTCAATGCTTCTTGCTTTTGGCATAGCTGATGAAATATATTCCTGTTCTAAGATGTGAGAGTGAAATTTTCTAGCTGCTTGGGTCAGGAGAACTGGCACAGCATAAAGAAAAGTGAGGGGAGATTTTTGGCTAATACTTCAGGATATTATCTTGCCTTACCTACTGTTTTGATCAGATGGATATGACAAGCTTCCCACAGTCTGTCATCTGTTATGAGGCTGCTGGGCCTGTGACTCCAAGGGTCCCATGGGGATATTTGGGGGAAGGATTCTGACATATAACTGCTATATGCTGGAACTAAAGAAGACCTGAAAACTTAGGATCCTGCCAAAAACTTTGGACAGGAAAGAAATAAACTCTTTATTTCTCCTCCAGTCTCTCAGATGGTAGAAACATCCCATCACAGTATTAGCATGTTTACCGTTTACAGGGGGACATTTGCAAAGTGTTTCCAGGTTGTCTCTAGTCTTATTATATCACAATTCTTAAAACACATGGGGAGGGAGCTTAGATCCAGGAGATGTCTTGCGTTTTTCCAAGTTATGTGTATTGTAGGCTCTTGTCTCAGTGGTGGAAAAAGGAAATGTGAAGGCTTTTTCCAGATATCCTTTTTCTCAGAACTTTGAGTGGGTAAGCACAAATAACCCAAGATTTGTCATCTATTTTAAATCCTTTACATATTATTTCTTAGTTTTGCTGCCTTTCTTCACATTCATTATATGTCTTAATGAACAGCTAAAAGAGTTACAGTCTAACCCTGGGTATAGTAAAGTTGTCCAGTGCGTCAGCAAGACTCTTGCCCTGTTATTCCAGAGCAGGTGAAGACAGTTACTCTGGAGAGATGTGTGTGAGTGAGCATGGTAGGACAGGGGTGAATATACTTTGATGTCAGGAAAATCACCCTTCCTAATCCTCCCAGAATATCTTTAATGCTATGATATTCTTTATTTTCATCTGAATATAAATGATTTATTTGATTTAGTATTTTTTTTAAACTATATAACCCAGAAAATGTAGAGAATTTCCAATGCTTCATATTGTTAATACAAATTCATTTCTCAGAAAAATACTTTTAGACACTATAAAATAGTTAACATCAATGAGAAAACTGAAGCCAAGAAAAATGGAATGACTTACCCAAAATCTACAGCTAGTTAAAGGCAGCACCCTGACTTCCATGGACATTCCTTTCCCTCTTTATGAGTTTAATTAAATTTCTGAAAGCAGGCATAATGGGCACTAAGGAAATAAGGATTTTAACATGGATTTTAGATGAGAACCAAGAATAAGTTTTGGTAGTGAGAGCTCTGATTTGGGCATAATAGTTAAGGTTATCCTGAAGCCACTGCATATCAGGGGGTGGTAGTGGGGAGGTGGAAAGAGATGTATAGGTGGAAAAACAGCAGAGAGATATTTTGTGGGGTCTTCATTCAATAATGATTACAGCTATGTTAGTACTATGCTACGCACTGGTGATGGTAATATGATGAAGAAAACATGGTTAAGTAAAACTCAAATAAAGGAGCACAGAAATGCTTCTCCTATATTTTGTAAAGTTCAACTTGATTTTTACTATTCTAATTAGAAGGATCCCTCTGTCCTATCAGGGGTTCAGGAAAGAGTAGGTCACCTTGACGATGAAATACCAACCCCTATCCTACAGATAGTGAAAACTGGGTGACCAACTAGTTTGGGGACTGTTATTGATTTAGGCTCAGATTGAAAGGGATCTTGATCTCTTTCTGATCTGCTGCCAGAAACAAAAGGAGAAAGAAAATAAAGCTACTATGTGGGCAAACCTAGTGTGTGGGTAGGAACCCAAAGGAGAATGAGAAGAATGGAGAAAGAAGAAAGAAGGAACCTAGAAACCAAGTATGTCAGCTCAGTTTCTCCAAAACCAGACACTCAGATGGAATTAGGAGGGGTAGAGATCCATCAGGGAACATGATTGTTTATTTTTTAATAAAAAGGGAGAGGGAGCAAAAGAAGGTGAGGAGAGCCTTCAAATGATGATGCAGATCTGATATCTGCAAAAGGAAATGGAGAAGGAAGGAAGATTGGGTAGAAAGAGTTCCAAACTACAGGGCAATCCCAAGAAAGTGTTCCTGGTGGGGAGCCCCAGGGCAGAGACTTGCTATCAGAGGAGCTTCACATGGGGTAGAATTGGCCTGGCTCCAGTTCCTTTCACTGCTCAGCCATCATGGTCAGGGAGCAGACTGGGAAGAGCATGGTCTCAGCAGGAACGCCCCAGTGCATCCTAAGGAGAGGCAGCTAGAGGCCATTCATCAACTACTGTCCCAACAGTGGCTCATTCCAAGGGAAATCTGAGCCTTGCACCTTGTACAGATACCATACCTGGAGTCCCTCCAACCAGGAGAGACGCCCAGAGGTGGGTTGCCACCTGGAGGTGCTGAGTAAGAAATCCAAGAGCTTGTCCTTTGTGAGTGGCCCTCAGAGCTGTGGATTCCAATCTTGGCCAGCCAACCTCTCAAACCTTAAATGAGAGACAGCTGTACAATCTCTGTATCAAGAAAGCCCACAACACCTGCCAGAAAAGGAATAATACCGGCCTCACACCAAGTACCCTCCCTCAGTAACAATCTGAGTGCTGTAGAATAGTGGCAGCTGTATCTGTTTTGGGGGATGAATGGGTCCCCTGGAGAAGCTACACAGTGGATATTTCTATTTCAACTATTTTCGTTTTCCACACAGGCCATAGAAAGCAGATGTCTGAGCTGGCAGTGTGATGTGATGGATCTAGAATTAATATCAGTGAAAGTCAGAGTTTAAGGGCTATAAAATACATTTGAGGGATGCTATTGCTCTCAGTATGTCCTTGCTAGGAGAAGTCAGTGATGCCTGAGAAGATGTTTGCTTCCAGAATCTAATTAGTGGTTTAGTGATGTAGTAATTTTGTTTGTGGGGAGGGAAAAGGAGTGACCATCCTAGTGAAGGAATTAACTCCTCATATTCATCCGTCATGATTCCTGGGTGTTTAACTACGGGGCGACAGAGGGTTCAGATGAAAATGGTATCATAAACTAGAAATTCTTTATCAAATGTACAGGTTACCACGATGCCACATGCTTTGAGACAAGCATCTACTACAATCAAAAAGAAAATTACAGGTTTCAAAGTAATAAAAACAGACATGCCCTCATGCACACGAAAAGCTGTACTTGGAGATGGGGAGTTCTGAATAAATAATTGATGATTCTTTCAGTCAAATAATGCACGATGGATTTTTTGCATCATAAATAAATTAGAAACCTTTTATTTATCCTGCGAGACCTCCTTTAGCACACACGTAGAACATCATTCTTGTACCATCATGTTCATTTCAGGGCTAACCAGCTGTTTTCTTTGTGCTCTGTGGAACAGGAGAAATGGTTCATGCAAATGATAATAGCAAATAAGTGTCAGCCACAGGTACTGTAAGGCTCTTGATTTTATGATATTTTATGATATTTTCTTAAAACTCAACATAAAGAAATATGGGACATTGTATCCTGGAAGATGGGTTTTATATGTCTGTTTTGGGAGTAGTGACATTTTGTAAAATTCTCACTTTATACTTAGGTGCAAATGCAGGACTCGAGAAGTTAATCATTTCCTCTCGGACATTTTGTTTTGTACTGACTGAATAGTTCTGCCTTGCTGTGAGCTCCATGGGCCAAATGACAAAGCTCATGCTTCAGTATCAGGGAATTTGACTCGCCTGTCCTGGAGAGATGGAATCTATGAGCTAGGGTCTCATCCCTCTGAGGACACCATACTGTAAGGAAGCTCGAGGTAGTCCATGTGGAAAGAGCATGCAGAGAGGCCCTAAGACTAAATAGAGAGAGAGGCTGGCCAGCCCCTGGATGCTCCAGCCCTCACTTCCAACCACTGTTGGACTGAAACAGTCTTGCTAAACCCTTTCCAAATTTCTGACCTATGGAAACTACCACATATAATAAAATAATTGCTCTTACTATTGGCTATTAATATTAAGTTTTGGGGTGGTTTGTTAGGCAGCAATAGATAATAGCAACACAAATGAATCATAAGGGTGTAGAGAATATAGACATAGAAATTACTTACCAATTTATTTTAAATTAATTACAATCAGTTGCACAGACCTCGTTCAGGACATCCATGCCTTGGATGTTTAGGCTATGCTGCCCACTGGGAATTTTGAAGCTTCACCACGTGTCAGAGTTTTTTGTTTCTTTTGAGATGGAGTTTTGCTCTTGTCACCCAGGTTGGAGTACAGTGGCGTGATCTCAGCTCACTCCAACTTCTGCCTTCCAGGTTCAAACGATTCCCCTACCTCAGCCTCTGGAGTAGCTGGGACTACAGGTGCTCACCACCATGCCTAGCTAATTTTTATATTTCTAGTAGGATGGGGTTTCCCCATGTTGGCCAGGCAGGTCTCGAACTCCTGACTTCAGGTGATCTGCCAGCTTCAGCCTCCCAAAGTGCTGGGATTACAGCCATAAGTCACCGTGCCTGCCCTGTCAGAACTTTAATTAGTGGCCTTTCTTTTTGACAATTCAAGGCCTTTACAGAGTCTTTTCCAAGGTTTCTTCGATCCAGTAAGAAGAAACTCTGCATTTTCTGTATAACATCTTTGAATTCTGTTCCTGCAACCTTTCTCCTTAGATTGCATGTCCCCTCCATGAGGAATCTAACTGGTGGCTATATTATGTACTAGATTAATTTAATTACTTAAGAATTATTCTTTTCAAATCCAGTAGCATATTAAAATGAGTGTACATCACAACTAAATGGGATTTATCCCAGGAATGTAATGGTGCTTCAACATATGAAAATTAATTGATGTGATATATCACATTAAGCAAATCCAGGAAAAACATAAATGATCCTCTCAATTAATGCAGAAAAAAAGCATTTGATAAAATCCAATATCTTTTCATGATAAAAATACTCAAAAGGTTAAGAATAGAAGAAAACTCCCTCCATTTGATAAAGGACATTTATGAAAAACCCACATTTCACATTATAATGGTGGAATACTGAGAGCTTTCCAAGGTCAAAAATAAGACAAGGATGCCTACTCTCACCAGTGCTATGTGACATTCTACTGGAAATTCTAGCCAGAACAAGTAGGCAAGAAAAGGAAATAAAAGAAATTCAAATAATAAGGATGAAATAAAATTATCTCTTTTCATAGATAAAGATTTTATAAACAGAAATTTCTAGAGAATCTATTTTTAAAAACCATTAAAGCTAGTAAATGAATTCAGCTAATATGTAAGATTCAGCAAGTTTGTAGGATACAATACTAACAGACAAAATTCAGTTGTATTTCTATACACTATTGGTAAATAATTCAAAAAGAAAATTAAGAAAACAATTCCATTTACAATAGCATTAAAAAGAATAAAATACATAAGAATACATTTAACCAAGGAGATGCAAGAATTATAAATGGAAAATGACAACACATTGCCTAAAAAATTTAGAAAGACCTAAATAATTGGATGAACATCTCTTTCCATGGATTGCAAAACTTAATATTGTTGAGATGGCAATATGCCCCAAAGCAATTTATAGATTCCGTGAAATTCCTATCAAAATTCTGGTCATGTTTGTTGAAGAAGTGGAAAAACAATTCTAAATCTATATGGAGTTTCAAGGGACTCTGAATAGCCAAAGCAATCCTGAAAAATAATAGCAAAGTTGGAGGACTCACATTTTTGGATTTAAAACCTTATGATAAAGCTATAGTAATCAAACCAGCGTGCTACTGGCATAAGGATAGACATATAGACAAATGGAATCGAATTAAGAATACAAAAATAAATCCATTGATCTATGACCAATTGATTTTCAAAAATGATGCAAAATTATTTAACAGGGAAAAATAGTCTCTTCAATGAATGTTGCTGGAACAGCTAGATAGCCACATGAAAAGGAATGAAGCTGGACCCCTACCTCACACTATATACAAAAATTAACACAATATGGAACAGAGTCCTAAACATAAGAGTGAAAACTATAAAACTAAGAATAAAACAGATATAAATTTTCATGATTTTGAATTTGGCAATTTATTCTTATATATGACACAAAAAGCACAAGGAAAGAAAACAAAAAATAAGTATGTTGGACTTCATCAAACTAAAAACTTTTTGAATCAGAGAAACTATCAAGAACATAAAAAGGCAATCCACAGATAAGAGAAAGTATTTGCAAATTATGTATCAGGTAAAATCTAGTTTTCAGAGTATATAAAGAATTCCTAAAACTCAACAACAACAAAAAGATAAGCAATTTAAAAATCTGGCAAAAGAATAAAGAAAAAAATTTTTGAAAGAGGATATACAAATGCTAACAAGCACATGAAAGATACTCAACATCATTAGTTATTAGGAAATAAAAATCAAAACTGTAATAAGATATTACTTCACACACATTAAGTTGTCTATGCCACGGTGGCTTGCTGTACCTAGTGACCTGTCCTCTAAGTTCCCTCTTCTTAATCTCCACTCCCCAACAAGCCCTGGTGTATGTTGTTCCCATCTCTGTGTCCATGTGTTCTCAATGTTCAGCTCTCACTTATGAGTGAGAACATGTGATGTTTGGTTTTCTATTCCGGTGTTAGTTTGCTGAGGATGATGGTTTCCAGCTTCATCCATGTTATACTTATGTAACAAACCTTATGGTTTGGGACAAACATGCAGAAATGTCAGTGTTGAAAAATCTTCATTCAATAATTGAAATTATTCGAAGGGTCAATATTCATCTCAGAACACAATAAACAGAAAGCTAAAGAATTCTTTAAAAATATGTATAAATATGTTTTCTGACTATCTTACTGATTTAAGAAAGTGTTCCTCAGCTAGACAAACCACTTTTATTTCTGTTGCTAAATTAATTTAAGTCTGTTAAAATTATTATCATATTTTCTTATCACATGTTAACTACAGACAATTTTGAAAATACAGATAAGTAAAATAACACGTGTGTGTGTATGAGAGAGAGAGAGACAGATTCACACCAACTTCTCCCTGCGTCCCCCTCAACCACATGGGATGGTGCTGGTTTCCAGCAATTGCAAATCACAGATTGCCTTTTGCAAATTCTTCGCCTTGGTTCTTTTAACTCTTCTAATACCTATTGTGAGTTCTCTTTTTCTTGGCTGAACCTACTTGATGTCTAATTTCCCCACAGCAGTTTACATACCAACATAGAACTAACATCTTTTAGATAGATATCACTGCAAATGAATGTTGTTTAAGTCTCCCTGCATCAAAATACAGTGTACTTTCTATTTCTTTACTTTTTGCTCTCCACTATTGAACTTTGTATAATTACTGATCTTAAAATATCTGGTAGACTAACATATTCTACTTATTCCTCTATTTTTCCTTATATTTCTCAATGGCGTTTGCCACACCCTCTTGGCATTGACTGGGCAAGATCTCTACTCTGTATTTTGGTTGTGGAAAGAGAGTTAAAAATCTCTCCTGAAAATTTTTAGAGACAGAAATCTAGCATTTGCTTGGCTATTAAACTTGAAATTATCAACCACATTTTTATCATTCCATGCCACACCCATTTTCTTTTTTGTGGGGGTGCTAGTCTTCTATTTTTTGTTTCAATCAATTACCAGCTATTGAGCCACAGTTCTGTGCCTGACACTATGCTAAGCATAAAAAAAAAATAAGAGGGGATAAGCAAACTCTATTCTTCAGTAGTTCACATTCTCATAGATTAGGCAGATAATTATGTATGTTAGTTGCTATGCCTAAAGGTTTCCTTTTTGGGGGTGCAGGAAGAAGAACTTGGATCTTCCATTCTCCTCGTTGGGAAACTGACAGTGAGAAGGAGAAGCAGATGACCAGAGAGAAAAACTATTTTCTTTTTTATTTGTTTTTTTTTTTTTTAATAGGTGTTGGAGGAACAAATGGTGCTTGGTTACATTAATAAGTTCTTCAGTGGTGATTTTTGAAATTTTGTTGCACCAGTCACCCGAGCAGTGTACACTGCACCCAATGTGTAGCCTTATTTCTCATCCTCCTCCCACCTTTCCCTGAAGTCCCCAAGTCCATTGTATCATTATGATGCCTTTGCATCTTCATAGCTTAGCTCCCACTTATGGATGGAACATATGATGTTTGGTTTTCATTTATTCTTGAGTTACTTCACTTAGAATAATGGTCGCCACTTCCACCCACGTTGCTGCAAATGCCATTATTTTACTTCTTTTTTAACTGAGTAGTATTCCGTTATATATATATATATTTCTTTATCCACCTGCTGATGGACGGGCATTTGGGCTGATTCCATATTTTTTCAATTGTGAATTGTGCTTCTATAAACATGCGTGTACAAGTTTTTTTTTTTTTTTTTGTATAATGACTTCTTTTCCTCTAGGTAGATACTCAGTAGTGGGATTGCAGGATCAAATTGTAGATCTACTTTTACTTCTTTTAAGGAATCTCACTTTATTCAAGGAATCTCCACACTGTTTTTCATAGTGGTTGTACTAGTTTGCATTCTCATCAGCAGTGAAAAATGGTTTCCTTTTCACCACATCCATGCCAACATGTATTTTTTTAAATTTTTTGATTATGGCTACTCTTGCAAGAGTAAAGTGGTAATGCATTGTGGTTTTGATTTGCATTTCCCTGATAATTAATGATAGTGAGCATTTTTAAATATGTTTGTGGGCCATTTGTATCTCTTCTTTTGATAATTGTCTGTTCATATTCTTAGCCCACTTTTTTATGGGATTGTTTGGTTTTTCTTGCTGATTTGTTTGAGTTTCTTATAGATTCTGGATATTAGTCTTTTGTTGGATGTCTACATTGCAAAGATTTTATCACACTCTGTGGATTGTCTGTTTACTCTGCTGTTTTGGTTTTTTTTTTTTTTTCTTTTTCTTGCTGTGCAGAAGCTTTTTACTTAAGTCCCACCTATTTATCTTTGTTTTTGTCACATTTGCTTTTCAGTTCTTGGTCATGAAGTCTTTGCCTAAGCCAATGTCTAGAAGGGTTTTTCCGATATTATATTCTAGAATCTTTATGGGTTCAGTCATAGATTTAAGTCTTTGATCCATCTTGAGTTGATTTTTGTATAAGGTGAGAGATGAGGATCCAGTTTTATCCTTCTACATGTGGTTACCCAATGATTCCAGCACTATTTGTTGAATAGGGAGTCCTTTCCCCACTTTATGGATGCTTTGTGGGAGATCAGATGGCTGTAAGCATTTGGCTTTATTTCTGAGTTTCCAACTGTGTTCCACTGGTCTGTGTGCCTACTTTTCTGCCAGTACCCTGCTGTTTTGGTGACTATGGCCTTATAGTATAGTTTGAAGTTGGGGGATGTGATGCCTCCCAATTTGTTCTTTTTGCTTAGTCTTGCTTTGGCTATGCAGGATCCCAGAAAAGAAAATTTTCATTGAAACTTTGTGGGTGGAAGGAGGGAAAGACCGATTTAGTTCAAGAGCCACCGAGACTTTTGCTGCCACTATGCATTCTTATGGCATCTTGGATTGGAAAAGTCTGCATAATCTAAGTTAGAGCTATTTTGACTTGTTATACTGAATCTTGAACCTTGCAAATTATTTAGCCTTTGCCAGGGCGGGGGAGGGGGCAAGGTAGTTCCATCAAATCCAGCCACAAACCAGATGTTTATATTTTTAAAACACCTTTCTTGAGATACAATTCCCATATCATATAATTTACTCATGTAAGGGCTACATTTCAATGGTTTAAAAATATATTCATAGATATATGCAATCATCACCAGTTAATTTAAAAGCATTTTCATCACCTCAAAAAGAAACCCCACACCCTTTAACTATGAACTTTCACTATTTCATCCCTATGAGACCTAAACTAGCTTACATTTTTGCTATATGTGTTTTCCTTCTGGGCATAAATGGAATCTTATAAACTGTTGTCTTTTGTATCTGGCTTCTTCTACTTAGCATAAGGCTTTCAGAGTTCATTTATGTTGTAGTATGTATAGTACTCCATTCCTTTTTACAATAATATAATATTCCATTATATGAAATACCACATTTAGTTTATCCATTTAGTCACTTGATGGACATTTGGGTTATCTCCAACTTTTTTGGGTATTACAAATAATGCTACTGTAAACACTGGCTAACAAACATTTGAATAGACATGTATTTTTATTTCTCTCAGGTATATACCTTCTAATGAACTCACTGGACCATACAGCGATTGTATGCTTAACCATTTGAAGAACTGCCAGGGTGTTTCCAAAATGGCCACAACATTTCGCATTCCTACCAGCAGTATTACACAGGTTCCAGTTTCTCCACATCCCCACCAATGCTTGCTTATTATCTGTCTTTCTGATTCCAGCTATTCTGGTGGGTGTGAAGTGGTATCTCATTGCAGTTCTGATTTGCATTTCCTGATGTCTAATGATGATACTATGCACCTTTTTGTGTGCTTGTTGGTTATTTTCAGAACTTTATTTAAACACCTTCCTATTTATATCCTTTGTTCAATTTTACTATATTTTTACTTTTATTACTTTTTTTTGAGACAGAATCTCACTCTGTTACCCACGCTGCAGTGAAGTAGTGTGATCTCAGCTCACTGCAACCTCTGCCTCCTGGGTTCAAGTGATTCTCGTGCCTCAGCCTCCTGAGTAGCTGGGATTACAGGCATGTGCCACCATGCCCAGATAATTTTTGTATTTTTAGTAAAGATGCAGTTTTGCCATGTTGGCCAGGATGGTCTCAAACTCCTGCCTGAAATGATCCATCTGACTCAGTCTCCCAAAGTGCTGGGATTACAGGCATGAGCCACTGTGCCTGAGTCCTTTGTCTAATTTCAATCAAGCTACATGTCTTGTTATTGTTGAGTGGTAAGAGTTTATTACACATTCTAAATATGTCCTTTAACAGATGAATGATTTACAAATGCTTTTTCCGATTCTGTAAGTTTCACTTTCTAGATGGTGTTCCTTGAAGCATAAGAGTTTTCCATTTTGATGAAGGTCATATGGTTTCCTACTCAGTGATGTTTTTCTTTTTTAATATATATTTTATTGCACTTTCGGTTCTGGGGTACGTGTGCAGAACATGCAGGATGGTTGCGTAGGTACATACATGGCAATATGGTTTGCTGCCTCCATCCCCGTCACCTTTATCTGACATTCTTCCCCATATTATCCCTCCCCAACTCCCTACCCTCCCTGTCCCCCTCCTCAGTCCTCCCCAACAGACCCCAGTGTGTGATGTTCCCCTCCCTGTGTCCATCTGTTCTCATTGTTCAACACCTGCCTATGCATGAGAACATACAGTGTTTGATTTTCTGTTCTTGTGTCAGTTTGCTGAGAATGATGGTTTCCAGATTCTTCCATGTCCCTACAAAGGACACAAATTCGTTTTTTATGGCTGCATAGTATTCAATGCTGTATATGTACCACAT
>CAUYQU010043085.1:0-17367 GCA_963574635.1 Cheracebus regulus | reverse complement strand
ATTCAATCTCACTAATCTGAGGATCCTGATACAGAATTCAGTCCAAACACCTGCTAGAGGCACTTTATTATTTTTTCTTATTGACGTCTGGTTCCACTGCATTGTAAAAACAGAGCTTCCATGCAAGGACAGCATCACTGTGCGATAATGGAAGATGCTCATGAGTAAACTTCTGAGAAGAAGAGACATATAACACATTTAGAGAAAGATGAAAAATATCTTTCAATTCGAGGTCTGGGTATTCTGTGAAATAAGAATTGGTGTCTGGACAGATAGGTTTGGGTGAGACCAATCTGCTTTTTTTTTTTTTTTTTTTTCATTGATGTAGTGAAGTCATCCCATATCGGGGTCTTTGCTGTTTCTTCTTTTGGAATGATATTTATCTACCTTATTGCATGAATGTTTTTTTCACAAGTTCGGACACAACTCAAATTTTCTCTATACGGAGATCCTTCCTTGACTACTGAAATTGCCTTGTATGTCATTATAAAACATTACCCTATTCTATAATCTTCATAGCACTAAATAGTATTTTTTCTTAATGGTTGTCATCTCTCTATGCCATAACATATACACTCTTTGCAGTCACTTCTTTTTTTTTTTTTTCACGGCTGTATCTGCTGCACCTAAAATAATTGTTGGCCAAGAGTAACTGTGTGGCCACCTTACCGGTAGATAGTAAAAGGCTTGTAATACCAAGATAATTCTGGTGGGTAAAATAGATCTACTGGAATTTCTTCAGCTATGGGAGAACACACATCCAGAATTGTGCCTCAGAGAAATTATGGGCATAGCAACATGCAGTCTGGAATTGAAAAGAGAGATCCTGGGGCAGAAAGACTAAAAGGGTATTTTAAATGTGTATGTGTATACATACATATAATTTCTGTATGGCTTTGCTGATACTTCTTTAGTTTGTATTTATTTGCAGTTTAAACAGCTAATATATTGTACAAACATGTTTTAAGCTAAAGAAAATCATGTTTTAAGCTAAAGAAAGTCCTTTTAAACTGATACATTATACATATCTCCCAATGGAGCTATTAGTATTTTTTGTTGTTGTTTTCTGGTGGCTTAAGATTATCAGCACATCTCTATATAAATGAAGACAATTATTAACCAAAGCACCTAAGCATTTTAACCCAGACAGTATAAAGAGCCTCATGTAATTCAGAATTTATGGTAATTATTACAGTTAAAAAAGAGTAAAGGCTATTTAAAAACTTCCTATCTTTAGATGATATATCCTTGTATTCCAAAAACTTAATAAGGGATAATAATAATGATTAGGATAATGATAGTCACATCAAAATCATAAAAATATGTTTAAAAAGGTTAAATTGAGTTTCCTGCTGAGATGATAAAGGTTTTCTAAGGCCAAGTTGAGAATCGAATTTCTAGATAGTCCAATTAACTTCACACAGAGGAAAGGAAAGAAATAACGATTATATGGCTCTATGCCATACTCTCACTCCTGTGTAGCAACCACAACAAATCAACAATATAATTATTAAGTACCTGATGTGTTAGATGCTGATGGTCACACACAGTTTGCAAATACGTGCCAATGGACAAATAGAAAACTAGATATATCAGTGCAAACCGCAACTTCTGAAAAAAAAGTCACTTTGAGCAACATTGTCTCTTTTTTTTTAATTCAAAGTTGGGTGCTGTTTATATTTCTAATGACTTCTCAATATTATTTGAAATAAAACTTAAGGAAAAAATATAATAATGCATCCCCACATCTTATTTTTATCAGATGACCCTCAGGCCTCCCTTTCAATTCTTCAGCCTTCAGGCAGATCTGATAGTGACTCTCCACTACTAATAAACTGTTAGTAGCTCTCAAGAATCAACTGAAAAAGACCAACCTTCTAACCCTGGCATTTAACGTTCGCTATTGCTGGTGCCTTGCTTAATTCTCACTTAATAATATATCAGTACCAGCTTCCTCATAGAGGCAATTGCTTGCCTCTACTCATGCTACCTGAAATACCCACCTTGCCTATCCTAACTTCTTACTTTCTCCGTTGGCTAAATCTCACTTCATCTTCAAGACTAAAGTTAGACATCATTTCCTTAAGGTTGTCTTCCCCATATCTTGACCTTAGCTAAGTGCCTTTTGTTGATAATTCCATGCACTCTATAGATATTTCTATTCCATTTGCCATTGACTTCATTCATATCCAGTTATATAACTTTACCTAATTTCAGAATCACATCTGTCCTCACTTCATTCCAAAAGTGTAACCATTCTCACTATTTATTTCATATGGCTCAATGTCTTCAAAAATGGATGCTAAAATGTAAACCACCATTTAAGTGTTGCTATGTTGCTTGACCAGTTGCAATATTTGCAGTATATAATTGAAACTTCTGTAATTTTTATTAAAATATTTAATAAAGTATAAAATATAAACATGCAGAAATTTCTATGTTGTAAATGTACACAGATGAATATAAATGTTTACAAATTGAACATACCCATGTAATTATCACATAAATCGAGGTATAACATATTTCAGCACCGCAGAAACCTAATCCTGGACCTCTCTCTCATAATGGCTAATTTCTGCTAAAATTTTGCCTTATATTTAACTTTATATAAATGAAATAACATAACTGTTGTATTTGGATTAATTCCTTCAAGTTTGGGTTTATGAGATTTGCCCATGGCCCCCATGTAGAAATAGTTTATTATTTTACAGAGCTGTGTAGTATTCCTTTATATAAATATAATACAGTTTGCATATTCTTTGGTTGATGGTTATTTAGTTTATTTACAGTTTGTGGCTAGTGACAAGAATTCTCTGCACATTATTGTACTTGTCTTTTGGTACAAATATGTATGCATTTCTACTGGGTACCTAGAAGTAGAAAGTCAGGTCACATGATAGGCATGTGTTAATCTTTACTAGATACTGCCAAGCAGTTTTTCAGACTGGTTATATCAATTTACATTTCCACAGGTAGTGTATGAGAGCTCTCTTGATCTACATCTTCTCTACCATTTGCTGTTTTCAGTCACTAATTGATTGATTCAGTCATTTTATTGATGTTTAAATTTGCAACTCCCTGATGACAAAGTATGTTTTGTACTTTTTTAAAACTCTTAATGTTCACTTAAGTGTCCTCTGTTTTAAAGTCCCTAACAGGTCTTTTGTCCACTTTTAATCATATGACTGTTTAGGTTTTTCTTACGGATTTCAGGAATTATATATTCTACGTATGAATCCTTTATGAAATACACTAAGTACAAGTGTCTTCTGCTCAGTGGTTCCCATTTTCATTCTCTTAATGCTGTTTTAATGAATACTTTTGTTTTAATGTAAACCAACTTATGGATCTTTTCCTCTGTGGTTCGTGGAGGATGTGAGGGGTGTGTATGTGTGTGTGTGTGTGTTTTCTTCTGAATACTTCTAAGATTTTCTGTTTTCTGCTTTAGCAGTTTTCCTATGGTGTCCTTAGATGTTTTTCTTTGAATTTATTCTGCTTCAGTCTCATAAGACTTCTTGCATATGTGCCTCAGTGCCTTTTAATTACTTTTGAAAATGATTGGTCATTACTACATAAAATCTTGCTTCTGCAGATTCTGCTCTTTCTTTCCTTCTTTTATTGGAAATATATTTATATGAATTTCTAGTTTTATCTGTGTTTTCCATATTTTTATTCTTTAAGCTACAGCCTGAATGTTTTCTGCTAGTCCATCTTCTAGTTTATTAATTCCGATCCTCTTGTTTTGCCATGGTAAACAAGTACATTGAGTTGTTGATATCTTAATATCCATTGTTGCATTTTTCTGTTCTACAATTGGAATTGGAATTTTAAAATAGGTTCTATCTCTGTGGTAAAATTATTCATACATCATATATTTTCTTGAATATCTTATATTCATTTGAAAACCCAAGACAGATTTAACACCTAAAACTGGGTTATTTATGTTTGTTCCTATTGTCTGCTTTTCTTTTAGTTATATTTCTTAGACTTAGTAATTTTTATTTCAGTTACTTAAGATTTTTCAATATCTTTAAAACTATTGAAAAGGGAGATACTGGGAATGATTTATCTTTCCAGAGTACTTTTTAATAAAGTAAAATTTATCTTTATTCTATCTTCTCTTTGGATGTCTGAGTTAGGGAAACATTTCTAACATCCAACTAGACTGAACTGTTTTGAATATGAGTTGGCATTTGCGTAAATCTAGGTATTCTCTTGTTTACTCACTAATATTTCCAACTAAAAACTGGAATGTATATGGGATCCTCTTCCTGGCCAGGGCCTCAACAAAATTTATGTATCTTCAACACCAAGACCTAATTTAAAGAAACAGAAAGGATTATAAGAGAATACTGTAAGTCAACCAATTTGGTAACAGATGAAATGGTTAAATTCCTAAGAAGACACAAACTACCAAAACTGATACATGAAGAAATACAAAATCTGAAAAGAATTATAACTAGTAATTAGAGTAAATTAGTAATTTATTTTAAAATGTATTTGTTTTTAAATTGGCAAATAACGTTGTTTAATTATTTACAATATGTTTTAGAGTATAGAGGTGAGTTATTTGTTAAATTAAATTTGTTAATTTACTCCACATTGTGGAGTAATTTAAACCCACCTAATTAACAAGTACCTTACTTCATATAGTAATCATTTTTATGATAATCTTTTTAGATTTTTCAAGAATATAATATACTATCATTAATTATAGTATTCTTGCTGTGCTATAATTCTCTTGGAATTTAAAAACTTCACACACATATCAAAATTCAGGTTTTACTATAACTGACAAAAACTTAAAAAATTAATACCTATACTTCACAAACTCTTCCAAAAAACAGAAGAGAGGGAAAACTTTCTCCTTATTCTATAAGGCTGGTGTTAGCCTGATTCTAAAGTCAGACAAAAGTACCGCTGGAAAGGAAAACTGTAGACCAATATGACTTACGAACATAGATGCAAAAATTGTCAATAAAATACAGAAACTTGATTCCAGCAGTATACAAAAATTGATTATACACCATGACCAAGTGAGATATAGCCCAGGAATGTAAGACTGGTTTAACATCTGAAAATCAGTGAAAGTGATGTACCATGTTAATAAAATAAAGGACAAAACACACATTATCATCATAGTAGATGCAGGAGAAGCATTCACAATATTTAATATATTTTTGTGATAATAACACTCAACAACTTAAGAATAGAAATAAACTGACTGAAGTCGACGAAAAAAACTCACAGCATCATACTTAATGGGGAAAAAATGAATGTATTTTTCTAAAATCAAGAACAAAAGAAGGATGTCCATAGTTACTAGTTGCTTCTAGTCAACACTGCACTAAGTGATTTCAGTCAGAGGAATTAAGCAAGAAAATAAATAAAAAGTATACACATTGAAAAAGAAGAAGCAAAACTATCATTTTATTTTGTGTTGCTGTAACAGAATATCCAAGACTGAGAAATTTATAAAGAAAAGAAATGTATCTGGCTCACAATTCTGGAGGCTGGGAAGTCGAGAGGCATGGAACAATCTCCTTGTCATCTAAGGAGGGCCTTATTGCTGTGTCATTTCTGTGACAGGAGATGGAAGAGCTACTGAATGCATGAGATAGAAAGAGGGCCAAACTCATCCTTTTGTTTTTTTAATGAACTTACTTTTGTGATAACTAACCCTTTCTCATGATAACAGTAATGACATTAATTCATTCATAAGGGCTCCCCTCATGATGTAAACACTTCTTAAAGGACCCACCTCTTAATAGCACAATGGCAATGAAATTTCAATGTTAATTTTGGAGGGGACATTCAAACCATAGCACTCTTTTTATTTGCAGATGGCACTGTCTGGTGTAAAGAAACTTGAAAGAAATCACACACACACACACACACACACACACACACACACACACACTACTCCCCCAATAAAGGAATATAGTATGATTATGTGATACAGGATGAACAAAATCATTTGTATTTCTACACACTAGTAGTGAAAAATCTGAGAATAAAATTAAAGAAATAATTTCATTTATAATAACATTAAAATTAAAACTTAGAAATAAATTCAACATAAGAATTAAAAGAATTGTATGCCAAAAATTGTACATTATTTAAAGAAACTTAATAAAATCAAAAAAAGGAAAAACATCCCATGCTTATAGAGAAGACAGATAAGATTTTTTTTTTTTTTTTGAGATGAAGCTTTGCTCTTGTCAACCGGGCTGGAGTGCAATGGCATGATCTCAGCTCACTGCAACATTCACCTCCCAGGTTCATGTGATTCTCCTGCCTCAGCCTCCCAAGTAGCTGGGATTATTGGGTTCCTGCCACTGTGCGCAGCTAATTTTTGTACTTTTAGTAAAGACAAGGTTTCACCATGTGGGCCAAGCTGGTCTCGAACTCCTGACCTCAGGTGATCCATCTGCTTCAGCGTCCCAAAGTGCTGGGATTACAGGCATGGGCCACTGTGCCAGAAATCTTAATAGATGATAGCAATATTCCTCAAATTAATCTGCAGATTCAACGCAATGCCTATCAAAATCTCATTTGCTTTTTTTGCAAAAATTGACAAGATTATTTTAAAATTTAACACTATGAGGTTGCCAAAATCTTTATTCTGTTTTTCAATATCTTTCTGCTTTTAGCATCTTAGTCATCTCTTCTGCAAAGTTTCAGAATATTTTAAATGTTCTGATGTGGGATTTATAAGAATAACGTTCAATTTGTTCTTCCTCTCTTTTCCCCAATATATTAGCCCCTAAACTTCTAGCAAACTGGGAATTCCAAGCTCCAATTTTTATCTCGCCAGTTTCAAGGGATTTTCACATGCTTTACTGGCATTTTTTCCTCTTAGTCTTGTCCCCCTGACTCATGACCCATTCCAAAATCAACAAATTCCCTGAAGGATAACATAACACACAGAATGCTAGCTTGCCTCTCTGCAGCTTTTTTCTCTCCATAACTTTAACTCATAAGGTCTAGTGTCTCAAGAGTTCTCCAATGCCTTGTTTTTGTTTTTGTTTTTATATGAATTTCCCAGTTTTCTCAGCAAAAGTTATGATTCAGCACAAGTTTCTCTATCCTGAAGTGAAACAGAGTTCTCAATTTTCTTCTTTAAATATGTATTTCTTTTCAGTATTGTAATTCTCCTACTTATCACTGGCTACATATCAGTTTCCTTTCCTACTCCCTCTTATCAACCTGTACAGTTTTACTGTTCCAAGAATCTTCCCTGAATTTTCTTTTTTTTTTTTAATGTGCATTTCTAGGCAGCTATTCCAAATTTCATAGCTTTAAATTCTATTTATAAGCAAATGTCTTCACAATTCTTATTTCTTATCCTGATCAACCTCTCAAAGCCTAGACAACTATGTCAACTTTCTACTTGTATTCGCTGGGAGAGTCTATTGGGCATCTTAGTCTTATAAGACGAAAAAGAGAAATCTCAAATTCATAAATTTCAAAGCTTTTCTACCATTTTACTCATCTCAGTAAAAGGCACCAAAATCCATTCCATTCTGTTAGCCAAGATTCCAAGTTTTCTTGACTGACTTTTCTCGCCTTCTACATTGATTTCATCATCAATTTCAGTAAGTTCTCTCATTAAAATATGACCCAATCTATTCAATGTATGCATCTCCACTATTACTACCTAATCCAATCCACTCATTTGCTGTTTGCATTATTGGAGTCACCAGTCAGTGGTCTCATTTTTTGTGTTCTCACACAAACGCATCACCACCATTATCATTTTCTCATGGCAAGCAGAGTAATTTTTTTTTAAAGATTATGTGGTTCTATCACTCTTGTTTCTGAAACCCTCCAAATGCTTGAAAACAGATTAAAGCATAACCCTAGTTACTAAACCTTTAAATGGTTTTGCCTATGACTTGCTGTTTTAAATTTTTAGCGGCCTTGTATTGATCCTGCCCTCCATCCTAACTCACCCTCTTCCTTTTTTTTGAAATTCGATTGAATAATTTCTGCCTGGTACTTTTAAACAATTTCTTCTTTTTGATAAACTCAACACTCCTCCTTCATTAACAAACGTGAAATATAACCAATGTATACTTCCTTTACTAGTGTGTACGTATGTGTTTATACATTTATTCCTAAAGCCAGCATCATTTTTTAATAGTTGAACACTGGAATATTTTCATCAATTCAGGAGTAAGAAAAAAAATCTATTTTCTTTATAATATTTAACATTTTTATAAAAGTACTGGCCAAATAAATTTCAACATAGAATTAAGTAAACGGCACAGATAGTAGAAAATAAGATTTAAACTTAATTTTATTTACAAGAAATATGATTTTATACACACTGAATCTGAGAACATCAAATAGCCATTGGAAACTAATAATTCAGTTACTTAATTATGAGATTAATATGTTTAAATCTATTGGTTTCCTTTCAAAAAATTTTAATAATTTAGAAAATATTGTGGATAAATATGACATTTGCATTGCTGAACATATACTTCAGGATAAAGTGAACAAAAATTTCAAAACCCGTATCAGGAAAAATTTAAAATTCTACTGAAGTGTATTAAAGACATCTTGAGGATGTTAAGATGCATGCTTTTCTTAGGCAGAAAAAGCAATATTATTTGAGTTATTTATAAAGCAGTCACGACCGTGCAGGGTTGCTCGTGCCTGTAATCCCAGCACTCTGGGAGGTTGAGTCGGGTGGATTACCTGAAGTCAGGAGTTGGAGACCATCCTGGCCAACATGGCAAAACCCCGTCTCTACTGAAAATACAAAAATTAGCTGGGCATGGTGGTAGGTAGCTGTAATCCCAGCTACTCAGGAGGTGGAGGCACGAGAATCACTTGAACCTGAACCTGGGAGGCAAAGGTTGCGGCGAGCTGGATCGCGCCATTGCACTTCAGCCCCGGGGGCCAATAGTGAAACTCCATCTCAAAATACATAAATAAAAATAAATAAAGCAGTCACACACACACACACAAATGTAAAATGTACTTTGAAAGAAATTTGGTAGTGAATGTGGGAATGAAGAGGATATTGTAGCCCTATTATTAAAATATGTGAAATGAAACTTCACAATATAAATGTTTGGTACTAGAAAACAAGTCAGATTTATAAGATTATTTACCACGTAAGTGTGATAGAGTTTTGTAGCAGTGGAAAATATAGACACTATTTAACAAACTTATTAGGAACTACTTTGCTGCTTAATATAAGAGCATATTCCTAATATACTTCTTGAATAGTAGATATTTTAAAACATATGGGTGAATCTAACATTAAAATACAGAGTTTTCTCATCATAACTGAATAGCCAGAAGCCAAAAGGTAAAAATAAAACAAAAAAAGACTGATATTAAATAGATACTATTATCAATATTGCTAGTAGCATTGTAAATAACCTTCTGTAAAAAAAAAAAAAAATGTAGTGCTCTCTGTCATAACTTAAAATGTGCATATATTTTGACCCAGAAGTTCCACTCCAGGGAATTTTTCTCATTCATATCCTAATGTGAATGGAAAGGTTGTGAACAAGGTTTTCCACTGTAATAACATAAATGAACACAAATAATGAAATTATTTAATGTAAAATTGATTCATTAGATTAAAGATTATGCTGTCATCAATAAAATGAAATAGAACTATGGGTATAGAAAAAGAGAGAGGGCAGCAGTATTGTTTAATGAGTGAAACAAGGCAAGTTGTCAGAGTATGTGATAGAGATGCTATAGATACTAATATGAATACAGATTACAAATATGCCTATGAGTGTTTATGAATATGCATGAAAAATACAGTTCATCCTGATAGCAAATGCTATCTTGGCAGCATTTTATTCTTTTAGTCCTTCTCTAACACTATTGCTTTAAAGCTTTATATCTTCATTTTTGTACCTCATTTTTACATGATGTATGATTTTACGTCAACCCAAACTCATGCTTTAAAATACTTGCCTTGGTTATAGTTACACAATTATTCTTCCAATTAGCTTTATGATTACCTTGTGAAGTATCACAGAAATTATGTTGGGATAGCGGGTATAATCTCAGCACTTTGGGAGGCCGAGACAGGTGAATCAGCTGAGGTCAGGAGTTCAAGACCAGGCCAGCCAATGAAACCCTGTCTCTACTAAAAATACAAAACATTAGCCCAGCATGGTGGCACATGCCTGTGATCCCAGCTACTCAGGAGGCTGAGGCAGGAGAATAGCTTGAACCTGAGTGGCGGAGGTTGTAGTGATCCGAGATCGCCCACTGCACTCTAGTCTGGGCAATAGAGCAAGACTCTCTCTCAAAAAAAATTATATTTGGATTTTGAAAGGTATTATTTTGGAATTCTTGCACCACTTTTTGTCATGATATTCCTAAATACGTTAGTTTCTGTTGTTATTATCACATGTATCACTTTTCTACTGCAAGTTTTGATTGGTTGTTGTTCTTCTATAGAAACGATGGAATTTTAATGCTGATCTTGTATCTAGCAATCTTGTTGAATTTTATTACTTTATTTCTTGAATCTTTATTTTCTTAGAGTTGAAGATTATTAAACATACATTTTCTTTTGTTCAGGTTTTGTATATTTTTTGTCGGGTTAAAAAAAAATCTCTGTAAAATCGATCTTTTTTTTGCTTTTACATTCATATAGGACAATAGTTACCTTTATCATGAAAATTTTTATAAAGATATTTGAACTTTTGGTAATTTGTGTGTGTGTGACTGTTGAGTAATATAATAAATTTGAATAACATTTTAAATGTTTTTGATGATTTCTAGTATTAAGTCTCTAGAAGTTTGTCCACTTTATGTAGGTTTTTAATTTCACTGGCACAAATATACTAGTATTAGACTCTTATAATTTTAGTTCTTTTTTCTACCAATATTTAATTACTTTTTTCTTTTTAATCACTTCTGGTGTCTTTCCTTTCTCTCTTTGATGAAATTGCAAATTTTCTAAGTTGTTATTCTTTTCAAATAACTACTTTTAATTTTCTCCATAATTTTCTGCTCTTTCAAAAAAATTATTTCTAACTTTATTTTCCCTTGCTTCAGAAAACATTTCTTAGTTTAAGCTTTTGGTTCTCTAATTTATTTTTTAACTCTATATAATCTGCTCTTCAGCCAGTTGTTTTGTTTTCAATTCTACAATTAAATTGTTAACTTATTATATCTCTAATTTGTTCATTTTATTTTCACCAGATTTGTCTCATAGCATCTTGTTTTTATTTAATAGTGCTGATTCCTTTCATTGCTTCATATAATCAACTTAAAGAGCTTTTCTGTTTTTTTCTAGTGATTTTACTTTTTATGTAACATCTCCTTATTGTTGTAGTTCTCTTGTAATATTGGTCTTTCTTAGATGCTTTGTCCCTCGATTTCTATGAACCCTATGTGGCCTGTCCTTGGGAAGCTGCATCTGTTTCCTCTGGGGCTATAGTGGAGTGAGCTGCAGTGCTTGGACTATTCAGTGTTCCTCTGTGGGACTATGTGGCCTATTGAAACAGCCTAGCCTGTGGTAAGCACTGGGCTTACCCATGCAATGTCACTTGTCACGCATCCCTTACAGTTTTAGCCCACTGTGAATTCCTCTTCCTCTTCAGGAGCGTGCCTGTGTATCACTTAGCTTAAATTTCATGTGTGCTTTTTCAGATATGATTAAAATTTAAGCTTAAAAATATTTTAAGCTTAAAATGTCTACACAGTGCCTGGAATATATTAATTTCCTTGAAAATGTCTGTTAAACTGAAATAAATACATAATTTCAAATAATTAAATTTGATAAGCATAGAATTTGATACTTGATCAAATTTATTCTTTTCAAAATCAAATATTTTTTCATTACTGTCAATTTCCAGATCATACACACTGTAATAATAATATGCCATTTAGTTTACTGAATGACAGAGTATGCCAAAGTATAGCTTCCTATCCATAAAGTCTGAATCTATCACATGCACTTTTCATAGAACTTCTAATATTTTTTTATCACTTTCACAATTCATCTAACTTTTACATGAAAAAAAACATGTAACATTTTAGTGTGTCTTTTTCATTGACGATCCTCAAATCATAATCATATATTACAAACTAAAAATTGTCATTTACTTGACAGATGGAGAATTATTTTCTTTGCTAATACTTTTTATGGTATGACCTAAAATGCTATAGATGTCCATGCTCAGAAACTTACTCTTACTTGGCAACTTTTTCTAATAATTACACTTTACTTCCCACTTGCTTCGTAAATTCCATAAAAACCTTTGCTCACAAGTAATAGAATTTAACCTGAAAAATACAAAGAAGTTTGCTTTGAGATTAACTCTGAATTTAGTTTTCTACAAAAGTAAGCACCATAAAGTATCTGTACAATTTAGTATTATCATATATTGGGCTATCTCAGAGAAAGGGAGATTTTGATATTCTTCTCATATGTAGAATGTTCTGTCCACAAATTTGAATCAGAGAGAGACAAGATGCTAAGAAAAATGTTAACCTATTTCAGGAACTTTGTAGATACATTTTATAGACATGGTCAATTACTCTGAGCTCTCAGTCTAGTTGTATTCTTTTTTCTTTTTCTTTTTTCTTCTTTTTTTTTTTTTAGTTGGAGCTTTGCTCTGTCACCCAGGCTAGAGTGCAGTGGTGCAATCTCAGCTCACTGCAATCTCTGCCTCCCTGGTTTAAACAATTCTCCTGCCTCGGCCTCCCAAATAGCTGGGATTATAGGCATGTGCCATCACACCTGGCTAATTTTTGTATTTGTAGTAGAGACAGGGTTTCACTATGTTGGCCAGGCTGGTCTCGAACTCCTGAGCTCAGATGATCCACCTGCCTCGGCCTCCCAAAGTACTGGGATTACAGGCATGAGCCCCTGCACCTGGCCAGTTGTATTTTATACTTCAGGTCTCAGGCATCCTCTAAGTGCTCTGTGTTCCCTAAAATAATTGCAAAAACCTCGTGACCAATGTATCCATAGAACAATTTTATATTATACTGTACCTTCACGAAAGTACACCTTACTTAAAAACAACATAGAGCAGATCAGGACAATAAAGTAATGATGCAGTTAAATGTTAAAATTTTCTGTTATTTTGTTTCCTTTTTATGCCAGATAAACCACATCAGAGAGATGCTGCTTCAATTTTAGATTTGCATCTATTTTCCTTTCATCTGTTCCTATAGTTTGTGTGGAAAATGTATTCATTTCAGATGACTATCCCTACCACTGACAAGCTTCATTGTTTAAATTTACTTTTTCATTTCAGCAGTTTTTAGGGTATAAGTGATTTTTGGTTACATGGATAAGTTCTTTAGTGGTGATTTCTGGGATTTTGGTGCACCCATCACCTGAGCAGTGTACACTGTACCCAATGTGTAGTCTCTTATCCCTCATCCCCCTCCCACCCTCCCCTCCAAGTCTCCAAAGTTCATTATATCATTCTTATGCCTTTGTATTCTCATAGCTTAGCTTACTCTTATAAGTGAGAACACATAATATTTGGTTTCCATTCCTGAGTTTCTTCACTTAGATTAATGTCCTCCAGCTTCATCCAGGTTGCTGCAAAAGACAGTATTTATTGTGTTCCTTTCAATGGCTAAGTAGTACTCCATGGGATGTGTATATATCACATTTTCTTCCACTCGTTAGTTGATGGGCACTTAGGTTGGTTCCGTATTTTTGCAACTGTGACTTGTGCTGCTATAAACATGTTTGTGCATGCATCTTTTTCATATATTGATTTTTTTTTAACTTTTGGGCAGATACCCAGCAGTGGGATTGCTGAATTGAGTGGTGGTTCTGTTAGTTAAATAAGGTATCTCCATACTGTTTTCCATAATGATTGTTGTAGTTTACATTCCCATCAGCCGTGTAAAAGTGTTCCCTCTTCACCACATCCACACTAACATCTGTTATATTTTGGCATTTTAATTATGGCCATTCTTGCAGGAGTAAAGTAGTATCTCATTGTGGTTTTAATGTGCATTTCCCTGATAATTAGTGATAGTGAGCATTTTTTTCATGTGTTTGTTGGCTATTGTATATCCTCTTTTGAGAATTATCTATTCATGTCCTTTGTCTACTCTTTGATGGGATTATTTGTGTTTTTCTTGCTGATCTGTTTGAGTTTCTGTGGATTCTGGATTTCAGTCCTTTGTTAGATGCAGTTTGCTAATATTTTCTCCCACTCCGTGGGATTTCTGTTTAACCTGCTGATTATTTCTTTTGCTGTGCTGAAGCTCTCTAGTTTAATTAGTTTCCATTTATTTATTTTTGCTTTTATTGCATTTACTTTTGGATTATTGGTCATAATCTTTGCCTAAGCCAATGTCTAGAAGAGTTTTTCTGATGTTATCTCTAGAATTTTTATGTTTTCAGGTCTTAGATTTGAGTCTTTGATCCATCTTCAGTTGATTTTTGTATAAGGTGAGAGATGAGAATCCACTTTCATTCTTCTGCACATGGCTTGCCTGTTTCCCCAGCCCCACATGTTGAACAGGATATCCTTTCCCCAACTCATGTTTTTGTAGGCTTTGTCAAAGATTGATTGGTTGTAAGAATTTGGCTTTTTTTTCTTGATTCTCTGTTCTTTTCCATTGGCCTTCATGCTTATTTTTATATCAGCACCATGCTGTTTTGGTAACTATAGGCTTGTAGTTTGAAGTCAGGTAATATGATGCCTCCAAATTTGTTCTTTTGCTTAGGATTGCTTTAGCTGTGCAGGCTGTCAATATCCCTGTTGACCATAGATGCAAAAATCCTCAACAAAACACTAGCTAACTGAATCCAGCAGCATATCAAAAGGATAACTCTTTATTAAGTGGATTTCACACCAGGGATGCAGGGATGGTTTGACATATACAAGTCAATAAATGTGACATACCACATAAACACAATTATAAACAGAAGTCATTATCATCTCAATAGAAATAGAAAAATAACTTCACAAAATCCAGCATCCTAATAAAAATTCTCAACAAAATGGAAATGGAAGGAACATTCCTCAAAGTAATAAAAGCCATCTATGACAAACCCTGCAGCCAACATAATACTGAATGGGGGAAAGTGGAAAGCATTTCCCCTGAGAACTGGAGTAAGACAGGGATGCCCGCTCACCACTTCTATTCAACATAGTACTGTAAGTCCTGGCCAGAGCAATCAGACAAGAAAGAGAAATAAAGGGAATCCAGATTAGAAAAGAGGAAATGAAACTGTTGCTGTTCACCAATGATATGATTGCATACATAGAAAACTCTAAAGAGTCATCCAAAAAGCCTTTTGGTCTGATAAACAAATTCAGTGAAGTCTCTGGATACAAAAATCAATGTATGCAAATCAGTAGCACTGCTTTACACCAACAATGACCAAGCTGAGTATCAAATCAACAACTCGAACCATTTTGCAACAGCTGCAAAAACCAACCAACTTAAGATTACACCTAACCAAGGAGGTTAAAAAGTCTGTACAAGCAAACCTATGAAACATTGCTGAAAGAAATCACAGATACCACAAACATGGAGGGGTAGATTTCATATTGTGAAAATGATCAGAAAATAACTTCCTTTAGCATTTCTTGTAAGGCATTTCTGATAGACATCCTTAGCTTTTGTTTTGGAGTAAATTTTTTATATCTCTTTTATTATTTTTTAAGAACAATTTTGTCAGGTGTAATGTTCTTGGCTGGAGGTTTTTTCTTCTAGTATTTTGAATATACCATCACACTCCTTTCTGCCATGTGAGGTTTCTGCTTAGAAATCCACTGATAGTCTTATCAAGCCTACTTTGTATGTGACAAGAATCTTTTTTCTTGATGCTTTCAAAATTCTCTCTTTGTCTTTGACTTTCAAAAATTTGATTATAATATGTGTTGGTGTAGATTTCTTTGGGATAATTCTATTTGTATCTTGGCCTTTGTGAATTTCAATATGCTATTACCTCCTCAGATCTGGGGAATTTTAGCCATTATTCCTTTAAGTGAGAATGTGCACCTTCTTCCAATCTTGCACAGCTATGCTGTTCATGGCATGATCCCACCTCTTTTCTTTGTTCTTCATTGTCCCCACGTGTCCAAATTATAAAAGTTCCAACAGCAATCCAGATGAGGCATGATAATCCAGTGCCTAGGCAACACACAGAAAGGCACACATTCCACTCTCTCTCTTTCCCTGGGGAAAATTATGGGCCTAGGTGTTCTCCCTCAGCCCTGATCTATGCTGGTTTGTGAGAGGAGCTGACGTGGTTAAAGGGAAATTGCTCCTTTTATTCATTTCAATGTGGCTTTTTTGTGCTCACCTAGGGTACTGCAACTTCTTTACTGGATTCTGGTTATATTTTGATGGTATTTGATCTACATATTGTTGCTAAATTAGTGTTTCCGTGGGGGAATGAAAACTGGAATTTCCTATTCTCCCATCTTTCTGATATCAGTCTTTCTGATTGGAATTTTTAGAAGACTGCAAATGTGCAATCCACTTAGTAGAACCATTGCTAAAACTGACTTTACACACCTACTTTTCCAAGAAACATTAGTATAAATCTGGCTGATTATTCATATGAATTTTTTGAAAAATATAAAATGATACTTTTTCCTCAAAATTTGTAATTTTACCATTATCACAAAACATTGAGCTAACATTTGTCACTAAGTACTATATTTGGCTTTGATATATTGAGAGTTGAATTAAATATTTTGTTGGGCAAGAATCAGAGGTGAGGTAGAAAATACACTGTTGGGCTGAAAGGGCCATGCAGATGATGCAGCAAAGTTTTTCATAGCTAAAATATTACATCATGTCCTCTATAAATTATCCACGGTAATAATACCAGTATTTTACATTTATTACACATTTGCCAGATTCTCTGTCAAAGGTTTATGTTATTATTTTACTAATCCTTGGGGCAATCCCATAAAGTAAGTATTATTGTTATCCCATTTTATAGATGATAAAACTGTGGCTTATAGAGACTATCAGGGTCCTGCCAGAAAATAAATAAGAGGTTTCTGGAGAGAGATGCGGGAAGGTGTTAAAGGAACCAACAAAGTACGACACTGGGAACAGTAAAAGTTATCATACCTCTAGGCTGAAGTGACAAGGAGAAGCAAGGTTATCTGAAACCAGTAAGAGCTGAAATGGTATAAAAAGCATTATTTCTCAGGTTAACAAAGTATGGAATATTAGAAACAACTGAAGTATTTCCCAGGTTAACAAAGTATGGAATATTAGTGTTTGTGGCAATCATAGAAAATTTGTTCAAGTCTCTCAAACTGTAGATGAAAATGCAAAACAAAGTAAAATAGAACAACAGCAACAAAACCCTGAGACTCAAAAAGATGAAGGAACTGATTGTCAAAACACAATTGTCAAGTGTCAAAA